>CAIGRN010181785.1:0-19051 GCA_903798345.1 Fraxinus anomala | reverse complement strand
CAAAAAAACATGTTCAATCTAATACTCGTGGGCCCCGACCCATTTGGGGCGAGGATTAACCGCCTAACCAGATGGGCAAGGGTCATTACTTAAAAGCGGGTACGAAAAGGGTACGGAAAACATAGTCCCCGTCCCGCTACCCTTTCCGTTTAAAGTTAATTTCAAATTTAAATTTTTTATCCAAACATAAATAACTGATTTGTCATCATTTTTAAAGAGAACATAAGTTATTTTTAACAAAATAATAAAAAAGTAATAATATTTACTAACTTAAAAAATAAAAACAAACATACCTACCGTTCCCCACCTTGATCCCACCCCATCCCGCTTTGAGTAAGAGGATGTGGTAAGATAATAAAAATATCTAACGAGACGGGGTAGGAATGGCCACCCCCATCATATACCCACCTCGTTGTCATCCCTAATTTGGAATGTGGAGCTGCGGCATGTGACTTGTTTGTGATGAGCATGTTTGTCCGTTTAACACATCATAATAAACTTTGATATATATATATATATATATATATATATATTGTTTGAAAAAAGATTTTTTTAAAATCATTTTCAACCACACACTTTATGATATTTATAATTTTTCACTAATTTTTTAACCGCATAAGCTTTAAAAAAAATTATTTTTTACTTGAAAAAATCTCTCCGGAACAAGCTCTGATTCTCTCATTAATAACGTCAAGCTTTAAATTCCATGTGATAATTGGATAGTGAGAGGAGTGGAATACTTGTGCCGTGTTAGATGAGCAGCAAGTACTTTGGCCCCCCTATTATTTGAAATTTTAATAGTTGGAATATTTTTATTTTAAAAAAAAATGTCTAGTTAAAAAGATTAATTTTTTGAAATTAAGTGTAATATTATCTTAGTGGAGAACGTGTGGTTAATAAGAAGATAGTAAAAAAATAATTATAATTTTAATGGGGTTGGTTTTAAATGTATAGTAAGATTCAATGTTGAATGGACGAGAAATTTGAAAATAAGTCAATCAAATTGATACAACTATTCCTTTGAAGAAAACAAAACGAAAAGACTAATGCTATGTTTAATTTATTGCATTTAGAGATAATAAATAAAAAGCAAATTTATCTTCCTTATATTTTATTGGTTACTTGTTCATATCACAAGGAATAAAGGCATTTCACCCCTAACATGGTATGCCTCGCACGTCTAAAAATTGTCAATCACTTCACCTACTAATTAAACTCTTTTCCATTTCTCTTTAATAAGTCAGCTATATATGATCGTTTAGAGACCAATAAAAAATTGTTAAAGTTAGAATCAGTAAGATCTTATTCTTTAAATAAACGTAGCATGTTCCTTCTCGATTATCGTGATCTCGAACAACATGAGTGGAATTTGAAAGGTAAAGAAGAGAAATACATGAAGCCAACGACGACAAAAATTAAATAAATAAAAATATTATACTGTCAAAAATTTCTTTTTACCTTTAAAAAAATGAATTTGGCCTACGGCCCCCTCTCTCCACCCCTGCATGAGTGAATGACACATATTTATCTTTGTTAGACATACTTTCTTCTACTTCCTCTTCCTG
Source organism: Fraxinus anomala (assembly GCA_903798345.1). Taxonomy (NCBI): domain Eukaryota; kingdom Viridiplantae; phylum Streptophyta; class Magnoliopsida; order Lamiales; family Oleaceae; genus Fraxinus; species Fraxinus anomala. The sequence goes on along the minus strand of CAIGRN010181785.1, from coordinate 17,486 downwards.
AGGGGTCTTTGATGATACAATTGCCATGATATCTTTATCGGGTATTTTTTCATGAACAATTTGTTGCTCTTCTAGATTTAAAAGGGCACCCTATTTGACCTTTATTAAAATGAAATTTTGGGGGAAAAAAATATAATATATAATAGTGATTTTTTGAAAAATGTATAGTTAAAAGTAAAAGAAAATTTTGAATTTATATGTAATATTGTTTTATGAGAAACTGTATGGTTAATAATGAGTTTTGAAAAATGGAGTCCAAACAGAGGCTAAATGAAAGTTAATCAATGACAGTTACAAGTTGTGGATATAATCAAAAAATATTTTGTAATTGATCGTATTAATTAGGGAATCAGACTTGTGTAATTAGGTATTTACCTAATTTAGACAAGATTGAAAATAATTTTTTTTTTCGGACACACAACGTGCATCAATAAATCTCCCTATTTTCCAATGCATAAGCACTGCTCATGGGGTGAATCCATGAGCCATGTTTATTTTGGCATTTAGGTGCCATAAAGTTGACAAAAGCAAAGTTGAAATCACAAAATAATTAAATCATCTTTGTCTATAAAATTACTTTTGAAGTGTTTAAAGATATATATAAGTATTACCTATTTCAAAACAAAGAAAGAAAGTTTAGAATTTCAAAAATCAAATATTAATTACATTTTATTTATGAAATAATTAATTATAAATATATTTTATTAATTAAATATATTAATGTCACAATTCTATACAATTTGGTTACAATTATTAAATTAATTGGTCACAAATTATTTTTCAGTTATTAAACAATTATTTTTGAGTCACAGTTAAAAATTTTTGTAGACAAATTATTTCTGGGTCACATATCAAAAAATTTATAGGTCACAAATATTCTCAATAACAGATCCAAAATTTTATATGTCACAATTTATTTATCGATCATAAAATCACAAATTTTATAAATTACAACTTATTTACGATCACATATTATCAAATAAATTGATCACAAGTAATTTCTCGATCACAATTTAATGAATTGTGAGTTACAATCATATTTTATAGATTACATATTATTTATTGATCACAAATTAATCAATTCATTGACCACAATCTACCAAATAATTGATCACAAAACATATTAACCAATTTATTGGTTAAAATCACCCCACCCCACCCCACCCCACAACCACAATCCTCACTAAAAAAATTCCCAAATTAGCCGCCGACAACACAACCACCATCACCACCACATGTGTCAACAAATTCATTACTACCACCACATGTATCAACAAAAACCACTACAACCACCGCCGTATCAACAAAATCACCGACATTAGATCCAACAAGGCCACCGTTAGATTCACCCTTCATCAAACAAAACCCAGATCTAGCATCACCACTAGATCCACCACCTTGCCACCGCCAAAACATGTAAATCATCGCTACTACCATTTACTATGCGAGGCGCCTCTGTCGTCGTAGCACTGCCACCACCCATTAACCGATCACAACCACCACCACCATATATAATTGCGGTCGCCGCCACAGCCACAGCCACCGTCACTATCATCACCAACACAAATATCAAACCCACCATCACCATCACCAACAACATCAACACCACTCACCACCGCAGCCAACATCACAATCACCACCACTTCTACCACAAAAAAAAAATAAAAAAATAGATCCAAATAGATAGATACGGAATATGAGAGATGTAGGCAGATACAGATGCAAAATGGGTCATGGAGGAGAGCGGAGTTGTTGGATTAGAAAGGGGTGACGGTGACGACGGCGACCACTAAAGGCGCGATCTACAGAGAGTGGTATCGCTACTACATGCATGATCTGCAGTGTGTAGAGGTGACGTCTCTCCTCGCACGCATCGCTCTGAGCACAACACTCGTCGTCGTCTCTTCAAGCACGCTTGTAGTCGTCGTCAGTCGTTGTGTAGAGAGAGCGAGAGAGAGATTGGAAAATAATTAGGGTTCGGTAGGGTAGGTGATAGTAGTGTGGATATTTAAATTAATTTTTTATAATATTATTATTAATATTTACAATTTTAATTATTTTTTATTTTTGAAAGAAAAACTTGTTACTCTTAAATATATAAATTGAGATCTTGAAAACTCTTAATTTATGTAATTTCCACATTTAAAAACTCATTTGATGTGAATAAAGCCCATATTTGAATTTCATTTTCTAAAAGAATAATGTATTTAATACGATTGGGGTTTAACACCAGATTAGTGACAGTTTTAGTAGTATTAAATTAAAGGTTCCATTAAATGAATTACAAAATTTCACCTTTAAATGAACATATCACAGATTGCTACATAAATTGATGTTCTAGCATTACTGGTGTTAGATAACATTATTCTTTCTAAAAACTCATGTTTTTTAAAATTCGTTTTTAACCATATATTCTCTTAATAAAATAATTTTCTACGTAAATTCTAAATTTTTTCTACTTTTTCATCGCACATTCTCCAAAACATTACTATTACAAAATAGATTCTCCCAAAAAATGGGGCATAATGTTACATACTCGTTTTAATGCTATTTGTGTTAAATTTCCCCGTGTTTCCTAACCCAACATGTAACGGGTCAAGAATCCCAGCCCAATAAGAAGCCCAAAAATATTTCTTGTAGATGAAGTAGCAGCAGAAAGAATGAGGAATGGATAAACCCTGAGTAAAATCCAACGCCATGGCCGCACTTCACCTCCTTCTTCCCTCCATTCCGCAGAAAAAGTTACAATCTTTAGCTTTAAATTCACTAACCCAATTCAAAATCTCCACACTTTGCTTCAATCCCAAACTCAAATCACCAAATCCCCGAAAAATAAGACCCAGCAAATCGTCCATTAATGACGCCCCCACCACCTCTGAAAGCCCACCAAAAACGACCCGTAGAGGCCGTAAGAAATCCACTACAACTACAGATTCACCTCCCAGAAAAGTATCGAAACGCCGTCTTAAAGATACTGAGCTGTCAACAGTAGAAAATGATGAGGAGCTTTTGGATTATGACGATGGAATGGATATTCCATACGAAGACCCTCCTTTAGTGTGTTGTTTTGGGTCAGCCCAGAAGGAGTTTGTGCCTACAGTGAGAGTGGCACCTGAGCAATTGCATCCTGATATATACTCACAGTGGAAAATGCTTCAATGGAATCCACCTGAGTTTGTGCGGGCTCCTGGTGGGCCGCCTTCGAATGTGGCTATTTCCCATGTGAGGCTCGGTGGGAGAGCGGCGTTTATGGGGAAAGTTGGGAGTGATGAATTTGGTGAGGAAATGGTGTTAATGATGAACAAGGAGAAGGTGCAGACGAGGTCGGTGAAATTTGATGCTAATGCGAGGACGGGGTGTGCTTATATGAAAATTAAGTTTGAAGGTGGTAAAATGAGGGCGGAAAAGGTTAAAGAATCTGCTGAGAACTCCTTGCTCAGCTCTGAGTTGAATCTTTCTGTGCTTAAAGAGGTATTCGATTATCTCTTCTGGCATTTGAAAAAGATCCTAATAATTCTTAATTTCTGGCTTTAGAATCTTGGAAATTGGTGGATCAAAATTTATAGTCCTAACGAAGGAATGAACAACTGAATTGGCTAAATAAGTTGGCATATTTTGCATAGTTTGCTAGATAAACAGCTTTGTGCAGCATATTCATTGAACCATATTTTCAGTGGTTTGTTTCATTTTGGTTATTTTGCTGGTTGGTAATTCATTTCTCATGATTGTTTTCCACATGAATAATGAATTTGCCTTTACTTTGACAGCATTGTAAAGTATAAATATAAGTTTCCTGTCAAATGACATGAACATTTGTATAGCCTCAGGTTTCTAATGACATTGTTTACATGATTAATTGTTTGGAAAAGGCTTATACCGCATGTTTTGAAATATTTGCTCGTTTTATCTCTGTGGTGTGATGAGGTTGAATGAAGCATATACTTAGCCATTAATTCATCATTGTAAACAGTATTGGAGTTGCACTAGTTTAATAGTGTATGTTAGTTGATTCATGGTTTCTCGTCTTTTACCTTGCAGGCTAGAATTTTTCATTTTAATTCTGAAGTTCTAACATCGTCATCCATGCATTCTACTCTTTTTAAAGCAATTTCCTGGTCCAAAAAATTTGGCGGTCTTATATTTTTCGACTTGAATCTTCCACTGCCATTATGGAAATCACGTGATGATACGTGGGAAGCGATCAAGGAAGCTTGGGAACTGGCAGACATCATTGAGGTCACAAAGCAAGAATTGGAATTCCTTTTAGATGAAGAATATTATGAGAGGAGAAGAAATTATAGGCCTCAATACTTCGCCGAGAATTTTGAGGAAACCAAGAAACGAAGAGATTACTATCACTACACTCGTGAAGAAATCACACCATTGTGGCACGACAGATTAAAATTCTTGTTTGTGACAGATGGAACACTTCGACTTCATTATTATTCACCTTCATTTGATGGAGTGGTGGTCGGTACAGAAGACGTACTCATTACACCATTCACTTGTGATAGAACTGGTTCCGGTGATGCTATTGTGGCTGGAATCATGAGGAAGCTGACTACTCAACCTGACATGTTTGAAAATGAAGATATTTTGGTGAGGCAGCTTAGGTTTGCAATTGCAGCGGGCATAATATCACAGTGGACGATTGGTGCTGTACGAGGTTTTCCTACAGAAAGTGCTACACAAAATTTGAAAGAACAGGTCTACGTGCCATCAATGTGGTAAACTAGAGAGCCTCCAAATCTGAAACCGTAGTGCCGAGGTTTCCATTCAATGGATAGTTTTTTATGCTCTTTTTACTGTGTTAAATGTAAGATATCTAGGGAGATGTACAAGAATTCTCAATTTAAAAAGGTGACATCATCTCGTCTTGCTGTTGATTTTCTTAAAAGATTTTGCATTGTTTTCTCTAGACTAGTAGTATTGTGTTTGCCAAGTTGATATGATGTGGATTCTATAAAACTAGAATTGAGGTTAATTGATACAATTCTTGNTAGAATTGAGGTTAATTGATACAATTCTTGTCACTTTCTTCAGTTTTCACTAATATAATCTCAATAGAAGGTAAAATAAAAAATAAAAAAACTCTCTCTACACCTCTTGAACTGGATCCCTATATTCTCACTGAACCTTCTCAGTCTGGCCTTTGCTTGTTTGCTTCCATTAGTCCCTGATAGGTGCCGCGATGTTATAGTGAGTCATCAGTTCAATTTGAATAGTTCGAGCAGATAAACAGTCTATTAAAGAAGACAAGTTAACTATGCACTTCATCTTCAATCCCCCCACTACATGGCTGGTGCATGTTCGCTCCAGCACCACTATAAACCCGTGCCTCCGACCCCTACACGTTCGGAGCAAAAAATTGGAGAAGATAAGCTAGCAAATTACACACAAATGTATAACAAGAATATTCTTTCCCTGAAAATTTTTATCATGATGTTCATCAATAGTTACAGCCTGTCACACTATGCCCTATTTGGGAGGCATTCTCGCCCCCATTATAATAAAAATTTCAACCGTTGGCTCAATGGATCCCTTGGTCACTATCATTATTGACACATGTCAATGACCATTTGAATTATGTAGGCGTGTAAAATGACAGTATTGTCCCTCCATATTTTTATACTCACAAAAATGAATGATAGAAACGGTAATTGACAAAAACAAATCACATTGGAATAATCAAATGTTGTGGACGTCTCTTTTTTGGCAAAAAGTGGGCCATTTCAATGGTAAAAAAATTAATTCTTTGGGCAAAAAATGGCTATCAAACAAGATGTATATAATATAATCCAGTTGAGGAAGATAATAAGAATGAATGAATAAATAAATAAATAAATAAATAAATCTATACTTCACTATTGTAGACAATCCTAATGAAGAAAATAAAAATGAACAAGTATAAAATCCTGTACTCCAGTATCAGAAAGCAACAATGCATCTATTCTGTGTATCTGCCATCTCTTGTGTTATCAACATAGCAAAATCGTTTTAATCCTGTAGTGCACGTTCTGATATCTTAACCAATCACGCATCAAACTTGTGATCTAGATATATCATTTGCTGCAACTCTACGATCCTGTTTCTGATAGTATCCCGAAGGATGAAAGTCTGGGGATCCACCAAAATCAGCGTGTATTATGCCGCAATACTTCACAGTTGAGACGAGTCTACAATAACTTGAAATGTAACTCATTATCCTTGTGAAGTAACTCTCAAGCTAGGTTTATGGAGGAGTTGCTGAAGCCTTCTTTGCTGCTCGGATTTATTACAAACACATCCAGGAAAAGGATTTGCGTAAAAGTTCTCCTCGAGTCTTGGTGATTCACCTGCTTGTCTAAGGTATGGTGCTCCAAGTCTGTTCGAGTGTAAGCTCTTGACTTCAGAAGCGAAAACCTCCCAAGTGATTGCTCCCTTGTCAAACAAATCTATCAGTCTGACAAAATTGAGCCTGAAAAAGGAAAGAACAAAATGAATTTTACTTTTGCTCAAGAAAACACTTCAGAGTAACTAGTGTCGAAAAAATATAATAAACCTGTCGGGATTTATTGTCTTCCTAAATCCTTCAAACCTTCTATGCCCTTGCACGGCCTTTGCCATATTACCGTCGTATGTGTAAACAAAGACATCACTTTCTACAGCTACAATGTGATCTAAGGCTGCGAGGCGGTTCTGATAAATCCTGAATGGCACCAACTCTTCTTCTGTGGCGAGGGTCGAATGAGTGAAAACATTTGGGTACTCAGACCGGAAGGCATCCATGCTGTTGTTACCATAAATTTCCCCAGCAACTATGTATATTCTAGTCGAGGAGGGATATCCCATGGCCTTTAGAAGTAATGCTGCCTCCCGAGGAGACATTGGGCAGCCTCCCTCTATTCTCCTTTCTTTGCTGTCAATCTCTTTCTCTTTCCAATGCTTGACATCGAACCTCATGACCCGTAGTTCTTCAGCCTCTGCTGCAGTTAGATTGTGGCTGCAGCCAGTGAATGCAAGCATGTCTTTCTCATATCTGCATTAGATAGCCATTTTCTTAGTCACTTGATGGGAATTGCCACAGCTACTCGAAGATCAAATACAGCTACATCCTTAGCAACCACTACACCTCCATTTTTTAACAAGTTCAAGTGAGATTTAGGAATGACAATTATTACCTCAAGTGGAGAGCAATATATGGTTCACCATCAGTCCTAAGTCTATCCACCAATTTCTTTCCAAGCTCCTCAATCTCTGGTGTAAACCGGAGAGCCACATAATTTGTACGACACCTGAGCCTCTGAATAGAGGACGCTAGGCCATTATTAGCAAGTCGTGAATCGGTATGTGTAAACTTGATCACCTTATGCTTCTTCAGCAAAGGAAGGATTTCGCCTCTGTAGTAACTAGCCTGGCAACAAAACAAAGTATCCGAGTTTAGGTCAAATTCACGAAACACGTGAATAGCTAACAAAATATGACCTCTCATAATTTCCCGACCTTCGACCAAGAGACTGGTGCCTTGACCAGGGGATTCAGTGCAGCATATCGTGATGGCAAGGATTCAACTATCTCAATATCATCTTTTAAAACTTCAATGAAGTGCCTCCAGTCAAAAATATCTTTAAAATCGCTGCAAAAAAACATAAGTTGAGGAAAAACCTAGATAAAACAAAATGTATCTGCGAAGCATGATGACTGAGAAGAATTATACCTAGGATCTGTCCAAAAGGACTCGTGATCAAGTGAAGGAAGCACAAGAGTGGCATTCATAATTTTCGCTATGGCAGCCATATCGCATATCTGAAGTTGAATTAAACACAAAATGCTAGCAAAGTATTAAAACTCGGATTCGCAGAAAATTAGGTGAAAGCGTCTAATAGAGCATAGCGTTTGATCTTACTCCTGTTCGCATTTGATTCAATCCTCCGTTGGCATGAACTATAATATAACCATTTGTCGCTGACCCCGTCCCTGAAAAAGAAAATAACATGCCTTGATCAAACAAAATGATCTGGGCAGGAGTGTCATTAAATTCAGGACCGGTGTATCTTAACATACTTATGCGATTCCTATGTCGAGTAATGCACTGGTAATAGTTATCACTGTCTGGTTTCATCCATATTTCTGGGACCTGTTCAAATGATAATCCTACTGTTAAACCAAAAAAACACTGAAAGAAAGCCAAATCAAATCAATAATTATCCAAAAACCAGGCCTCATTTCGGATTGGAGGCTGCAACTTAAGACAAAACATAGGCGGAAAGGTGAAAAAAATAAATGGAAAATTCATAACGGTCAATTAATCATTAGCCGCCTGGAAAACAATTTTGTCAAAAGGCAACTGGCGAAATTCATACTGCATCCCCACTAATTGAGTTATGTCAAAAAAAGAATATAAAATCCACAAACCATTTTATTAATTAATAAAAGTAAATGACTAAATTCTAATACAGTTCCCAACAAAAACATTCGTACCTCAAAATATTGTGAAAAAATAGAAAGATTTGCACAAATTTATGATTTGATAAAAAAATATTCCTTAATTAATGTCGAAAGGGATTGGAAAGATTAGAAATTTAGTAACTTTACTAAATTATGAGTAATTTCAATTAAGAAGTCTCAACAAGATTTAAAGGGATCTTGAAAATCACAATCTTCCATGTGTTTCTGCTAAGAAAATGCAGGAATATAAGAAAAATATAAAATTCAGTCCACATGCTTTGAGATCTGTCGATCTTGAACTAAAATCCCATTTAAATCAAGCTTAAGATTTAAGTGTATAATTAACAAAACAAGGTAGTAAGATATAATGAACTCACCGGAATTTCCTTCATTCGCCGCTTCTGCATAAGGTCTCCGCCGGAAGATGCATCGGAATCAAACACGACTCTCTGAGCATTAGACCAATCATTGTTGAAATTTTGAACAATCAAAATCCCATTTACCTCCCTATGACCACCGCCGCCGGCCGTAATAGAAAACTTCAAAAATGCAGTAACCACCACCAGCATCAACAGAAGCCCCAAAATTACACGAGCCATATTTGTTCTTGATCTCAAAGAGTGAAATGTTGAATAAGCACTTAATAAAGATTCTTCCACGCCCAAAACCCAATTCTCCGGTACCCTTTTACGCACTAATAAATACCTAATCATCGGATGATGGTGATGGTGGTGGTGGTGATGGTGGCTGCCACCACTATTATGTTGATACACTCCGACATTATCATCAATTGACGTTTCTGAATCATCGTCTTCTGGAGAATTATCAAAAGAAATCTGTACGTGGTCTAATGATTTCTCGACGTCGTTGGTGGAGTCAGGCACACGGCGACGGTGAGTACTTGTAGGGCCGCCGTGCATAGGACTGCCGTTGGTGCCGGAATTAGTGGTTCCACCGTTTGACATTATCAATAGTTCCCTAAAAGTCAAAAAAACTGAAAAAATAATGGAAAAATAGTGATTGAAAAGCCCGCCGTAAATTGCGATGTGTTTCTATATATAATTTTCTATAGATTCGAATTTATCTTTTTTCCTTTTTTGGGTTTTATTTTTGCCACTCTCAAAAAGCTGTAAGCTTGATCTTCGGCGTTAACGCGTATAGGAAAAAGAGAGGGAGAGAGGACTTGTGTTTGAAGAATGTGTGTGAGAGAGATATATACATATATATATAGAGAGAGAGAGAGAGAGAGAGAGATGTCTCGTTGTCATCATTCTTGGGACTAACGTCGTAACTCCGTGACAACAATATATTAATATGGGAAAAAGCTATTGTTCCACATAAAACAGCTAGTCATTGAGTCGGAACACAAAACAGGGCTCAATTAATAATTCTTCAAGTTTAGGAATTTTTTCATAGATTTTGCTTTCTCAGTGACAATAATAAATTAATAATTCCTCAAGTTTAGGAATTTTTTCATAGATTTTGTGCTGTCTTTCTGTGCAAAATCTGTGAAAAACTATGTACTTATAGAATGATTATTATGACAATATGCTGTGGATTTGTACTCTTTACGAGATTGAGAAACTTCTTGTGACAAAAATACCCTTGATAAGTTAGACAGAGAACAAAATAATTAAAAGTTTATTGGGGAAATTTCAATAGAGGTTACTTAACTTTTACCTTTGCTTAGACTTTAGTGTTGTTTATTTGATTTCAAATTGTTTCATTTTAATCACTTAATTCACACTTTTGTTTCGTTATGACAATGTTGGTAGTCTTGGTCAAAACTAATGGCCATTTCCACGTAGTTGATGGAATCTTTATCGATAATAAAAACTGAACTCAGTATCAACAATCACTTTGTAAAGCATGTTTGAGAGTGCTTCTTCAAACTTATAAGTTGATCAAATGTAATTTTCATTTACATATTTCGTAAAATTCATTTTCGTCTCAAATTTTGTATATACATTCCGTAAGAACACATCGTTTATAAGTAATTAATTTGTTTAGCAAATAATAAACCAACACCTATGAAACATTTCGTAGTCACGGTGACTGTCCATCAATTTTGACCATGGCAACATATAGAATGATTGAAAAAAAATGCAAGTTAGGTAATCCAATTGATAACATAAAAGTTGAGGACTAACATGAAAATGCTTAAAAGTTGAGTGAGCTTTAGTAAATTTAATATAATCCATTTTTAAATTCGATTAGAACGGTAAATGTCCAATTTAAGGAAAGTTTTAATCTAATTAGGACTCACTAATTAATTTAGTTAATGCATTTAGGCAGGTTCACGTGAAGCCCAACTTTTTTGTGTCACTTCCTTGCCAAATAGAAAGTATGCCTTAAAGCTTATGTTTGGTATGGCACGCGTTACGCTCTATGTTTAATTTTATTTTTTTTTTAGATATTTTTTAATTAATAATTTTGAAATTGGAAAGAAAATTCATTTTTTTTTACTATATACTTCTACAATTGTATGCACATATATATTAGATTGTTCATTTTTGCTATCGACACACTATTGGTGATAATTGACATCGGAGATTGTCGATTGTATCTGCTTGAGATGATGATGATGATGATGATGATGATGATAATGATGATAATAATAAAAGGTTGATAGTTAATATGATGAATAGTGGTTATCGAAGATGGCATTAGTTAATATTAACATATATTATTTATGTATTAATTTGCATATCGTATTATAAAATTCATCCCGAATATTTAGAGGGTGTTTGGCGGGGATTAAAATTAGATTTTTAGTGGATTGTGATAGAAGTTTTTGAAATGTATGTTTGCAAAGATTAAAGGCAAAACACTCGACACCAACTTTGTTTTCTTTCTCTGTCTATTCATTTGTTGGGCAATGTCTGAATGTATATAATCAAATTCAATGGATGATGGTGACATTTGAAGCACTAATTATACATTTGGAGTTCTTAAAAATTTAAAATATGAAGAAATTTTGAATATATGTAATGTTCCTTCAAATAGATTAAGCTTCTTAATTCAATTAATTAAATAATCTTAAGCCTTGTTTGGTTTTGATAAAAAATATATATATTTTTAGAGTTTGACAAAAATTGATTAAATATGTGATTAAAAATTAATAAAATTGTGGGTCCATGAATTGTATAATTGAAAATAAATTTTAAGAAATTGGATCAAATAGAGACTAAGTATGATTACTACGGCAATAAAAATATTGAACGAGACTATATAATAAATCGACAAAATGTGATAGTAATTGTACATTTATCGTGAAGTTAAAGTTACTACTTGCAAGACTAGTCTTTCTTTTAGTGGAGAAAGTTGTGTTAGTAGTAGTACATTGATTCATCTTGATGGCTATCATTTACCAACTTTTTTTAAAAAATATCTCTCAATCTTCGTCATAGATAGTTATAGATTTGTATGGATGTCTCGTGTAGACTTAGTCCGAGATGACGTCTATTTGTTATGTTCAAATAGTCTACTTGTACAAAGTGTGTTGCATGTTTACTTATACACTTTATGTTAATATTGCTACAATAACTATTTTAATAATAAAATATTTTCTTCCAACGTTTCCCTAGATTATAATACCGTATACAATACAAGAAAGAAAGAAATGAATGAATGAATGGGTTGTTTGAGAAAAATTTTGATAAAAATTTTAACCTATTTTGATAAATTCGATGTAATGTATGATTAATAAAAATCGTAAATCTCATAACATGTATAATTGATATAAATTTGATTTGTTGAAGAGTCCAAACACCAAAATAAAAATACCGCGTTTTAAATTAGAGAAGTCATTGAAAGATAAGACATTTGGAATCTTCCTTATTACTTGAATACAAGGCGTGTTGTACAGGCATTTGGCTTTAAACGTGGCATTGAAGTAATGGTTTTATGCATTTGTCTCGTACTTTTCTAGTCAAAAGATATTAATAATTTCCGCCAATCTGAACCATTCATTTCTTGTAATGTATTATAAAATAGTAAATTAATAAAAAATATATGATAAAAAAATAATAAAATTTTATTAGTTTGTATGTAGAATATTTTATTGTGTGAATATATGATCGAGAATAGTATTATATCAAACAATGTAAAATTTTAAAGGATGAGAAACAAGGGCTTCGAAAAAAAAAAATTTAAGAAAAATAAAATTTATTACTCTACATTTCAATATTTACAACGTTAAAAATCAATATAAACATTAACATGAAAAAGGTAATCAAGGTTAGCAAAAATGAAATTGAGGAATTGTCGTTTCTTATTATATTGAGACAAAATTAACGTGGTTTCATATATAATCAAATCAAATTCTTGATATGATTTTTCGGAGTTGTTTGACGAAATTTTTGATAAAATCTTCAGCAGATTTTGATATAAGTTAAAAAAAATATTGTTAAAAAAATTTATAAAAGTTGTGGATCTGACAAAATATAAGATTAAAATTAATTATTAATTTTAACCTCAAATTTTAACAACATTTTAAATTATTCTAAATGAGGGAATAACGCAGGAGACAGTGTGATTACGCAATCACTGAAACTAATATTTTTCCCGTACGATTGTGCGTAGGTCCTACGTCGAGTCTTGCTCATTATTAGACCGTGTGATGAGCGGCACCATCAAAATCCAAGGTCGACAAGTTAAAGCCGGTCGGTGTGAAAGCAGGAATTAGCCACGGTGCATCTTGTCGGTTCATCATCATTTTAAAAAAAAAAATTATTTGTAGTATTTATTTGGATTTTGCTTAGGACCATGTTGCCTTTTTTTCCAAATGGAAATGCGAAATCAAGGGGCAGCTATATCTCTCATTAGCTTGCTTAATATTAATGTATTCTCTCAATTCTATTATTTCAATGAATTCGTATTTAGGGTGTATTTGAGCCACATTATTTTGAAATAATGTACTTTAGAATAGTAAATTGATGGAGAATATGTAGTTGAAAAAGAAGGAAAAGTTATTGATGTGATAAAAATATTATTTTATTGAAGAATGTGTAGTTGAAAATGAGAATGAAAATTTTAATGTGGTTCAAATATGGACTTACTATTATATTCACCGTTTGATTCTCATTTTTTTTCAAAATAATTTTTTATATCTTCTTTTTAACCACACATTTTTCAATAAAATAATATTACACGGAAATCCAAAAATTTTCTTTATTTTTTAACCATTCATTCTCCATCAATCAACTATTTCAAAATGTATTATTAATCGTAAAACAATAACCTCTACATTATAGACTATTTTATTCTCCGTTGGGGAAATAAAGTATCAAGAATCGTACTTTATATCGACAAGCAACGAAACAATGTTTGATAAAATCAAGGCATTCGGTGCAGGTAAGAAATCTGATCTAAGACTCCTCATAACTCAAAGGGAATACACATTCGACTATCGCAATCCTACATCAATATTCTTTCGTAAAGATAAACTCGTTCTCAATTCAATCACCTACTATCTTCCACTCCAAATAGACCCATTATTTTATTTAATTGAGACCAACGTCACCATGAGCTAATCGCGAATTACTAACCCAAGTTAATGAATCCATCTCTTCTTATTACTAGTGTTTATTATAGGATTTTGCTTTGGACTACGTTGGCTTTTTCCAAATGGAAATGTGAATTTTGAAATCAAGGGTAGCCAAATTTCTCATTAGTTTAATTAGCATAGTTTAATGTATTCTCTACGTTTGCATAATTTTAGGCTTTTTAGAAGTTAATAGAATACTTAAAAATCAGAGACCCTTACACTTTAGAAGTCAATATAATACTATTCTTGTACACCAGTCATTAGGAATCTATATGATGAGAGGAGAAAAGAAAATTTGGACTCGAACATAACTCAAATTGTTATTATATATTTACTCAATAGTGAAATCATTAATCATCCAATACTTTTGTCATGTCTCCAAACTCAAAATTCTTTAACTTCGTCACCTTATAGATTACAGTATTTTAAAAGGCTCAAATTTTTAAAATCATGTTTGGGCAAAATCAATCCAATTACTATGTAGAAAATCATAGCGAAAGTGTCGCTAGGGTCTAATTCGAGTAATGCTATTTAACATCACTCGCATTACAATACCCATCTAAGTGTTATTAAGTGGCACTATATAAGATATACAATTAAAAGAGTTACGTAATTCTACTTTTAAGTGAATGTATATCACATAATACCATTTAAATTGACGTCGTAGTATCAATGATGTTAAATAGTATTATATAATGAAGCTGTGAGAGTAACGGGTTAGTCAATAGGCAGGCTGTACACCAATTATGAATGTGTTTGCTAGGCACCAAACTGAAACAATTCAACATGGAGAATTTGTCTAAGGGTGTGTTCGAGTTACATTATTTTAAAATAATGTATTTTGAAATAGTAGATTGATGGAGAATGTGTTATGGAAAAAGAAGAAAAAGTTGTTAATACGATGAAAAATATTATTTTATTGAAAAATATGTGATTAAAAATAAGTAAAAGAATGAGAATGAAATTTTTAATGATTGTCAAACAGGGGCATAATGTGAATTGGACATTTCCTTTCCTTCCTTTGAGTTGTTAAATATTTCTTTTTGGATCAATAATTAATAACACTTTCCAGTTCATTTCTTTTTTCCTTTTCATATTGGTGACTAAAAGTAGAAAAATAATAACAATGTAAAGAGGTTTTTTTAGATAGATATGTTTGTCGCAATGACAACAAAAAATTATGTCTTATTTTTTATGTAAATAAATTACAGAAAATATGGCTTTATTTATAGAGTTGAATATGTTAAGGTAAAATTTTACATCAACTGCTTATGAAACAATCAAACTATAAGGAGTTGAAAATATGGCTTTATTTATAGAGTTGAATATGTTAAGGTAAAATTTTACATCAACTGCTTATGAAACAATCAAACTATAAGGAGTTGAACGTCACTTGAATATGAACAATCAAACATATAAAGAGGCGATTATTTCTTTTAATAAAGTTGGCCTTTTAAAATAGAATCTCAAGTAAAATTCAAGAAATTTAAATGAGCAATTTGATCTTTTTAAAATTCAAATGAATTGTTGAATTTTAAGATTGGAGTACTAGAACGAGCTATAGGAAATGCAGAGGATAGTTGCTACAAAGTTATCTTTTATTATGTAATTCAAGATTCAACAATAAATAACATAAGAAGAAACAAATTATAAGCTCACATAAATCTTTATATACGTATTACACAAACATACATTTATAAAACTTTCATTGATTTCGTTTTCAAACATAACTTCAACTCACTTGAAAGGGACTAAATCGGCAATTAAGATAACAGAGCGTAGAAGGAAGATAAGAAAAGTTATCGAGGAAAGAGTTGCCTGATTGCGAGAAAGACCCTAAATGAGTGATTGATTGACCATTGGCTCTTTAAACCTTGACACCCACCTTCCTAACCCATTGTCTTAAGCTTGCTTCCCTTTGTTTGTTCTTTCTTTCTTTCTTTCCTTCAATTTCCTTCACTTCACTTCACTTCTCTCTCTCAGCTAAGCTTCTTGGCTATCCTAGTTGAGTTGAATTTGAACTGATCAATCAAGTAGCCAAATTTTAAAGAAAAATCATTAATGCCTCTTGACCTAACAAAAGCGCTAATGAACCTAATATAATCTCAATTATAATAGAAAAACTCACATGTCTCTAGGTTTCGACTTTTTTATGATAAATCGTTCTTTGATGAAACAAACCCTCTTGTTTGGTTGGGAAGAGAAATGGACAACAAAACTAATAGAGTATACGAATTTAATGTTTTTGGATGTCATTCATGTTATGAATTGAAGCTTCAGAATTACTAGCCATAAAAAGGTAAATGTAAGAGTATGTTAGGGAGAGTTTTTTTCAAGTGCCGAAAATATAGACATTAAACCTGAATGATTATCATCAGTTCATCACCAATCCATAATAAGAGTCTTGACTTCCGGTCAACCAACGTGCCTTTGGATGGAAATCGTCCAAGTGTACATTTCTCAAAAAAATTGTAGCTATTTGGATTTAAAGGTTTGCAACCACACTGAATATTTTTGAGAGGTTTGGGAGCTCTACTGCAAAATTCTCTTAAAATTAATATTATTTATAATATATTAAGAGTGGTTATATTGCCGCCATAATTTTTATTCAATACACCACATTTTAATTGCATTAAACTCCTCAATATTTGCTTATTGTAATAATTTTTTTCTTAATTTTTTTCGCCGATTCATCCTTCCATTATTTATTATATCTCGCCATTGATAATGATGAATGATCTATATCAAAGTATTTTTTTTTAAATGTTTTGAAATGAGGGAAAAATATTTTTTCGTACTATTTATTTATTCACTTTTTAAAAATATGATGAAAAATAAATTGTTTTACGTCATTTTTCAATAGACTTTTGAGCATAAAACTGTTATAAAATACAAAATATGTTAACTAATGGAAAATTTAAAGATAAGAATTACATGAAAATTGTTAGGAACATAAGTACTATAATAAGCAAAGATTAAAAACTTTAAGTACAATTAAAATGCGGTGTACAAAATAAAAATTGTGGTGTGAATAATTACTCATATATTAAATGTCACATCAAGTGAGAATCATTTTTTGGATGATTTTAATTTTACTACAATTCAATTATTTCAATAATACCTAATTTTTCATTTTTCAATATATAATAAATATTAAAAAATCTTTGTCATGTATGAATTTTGTGTTATTAATTCTCAATTAATTAACATCCACATTAATTTAGATTTAGATATAATGAATCTTGATTTGATGAATCTCGATCTATATAAATCTAGAATAATTATAGATGAATTTTCGTATATTCATGTATTTAGAAATTTCAATGAATGTTTAAATTCATATATTATTAATTAATTCTTATATGCTAAATGAAAAATATACTATAAAAAAATATTGCTCATCTGTAATATTTCATCATCACAAAAAATTTGAATAGTAAATGTTGAATTTTGAGAGTCAATTTTTTTTTTTTTTTTTTTGTTAAGTTTTATAGCACGATTACTTCTACGG
>CAIGRN010181779.1:0-18629 GCA_903798345.1 Fraxinus anomala | reverse complement strand
CAGTCATTTTGTTTACAAAATTGTCAATTACAAAATATCTAAAACCTAACAAAGATAAAGACAAAATTGCATTTAATGTTCCATTTGGTCAATATAAATGGAATGTAATACCGTTTGGATTAAAGAATGCTCCTTTAGAATTCCAAAAATTCATTAATGATATTTTTAATCCATATCAAAACTTTTCAATTATTTATATTGATGATGTTCTAATTTACTCAGAAAGTTTAGAACAACATTTCAAATATTTAAATATTTTTTTTTAATGTAATAAAGTTAAATGGATTAGTAGTTTCTACTAAGAAAATAATTTTATGTCAAATTAAAATTAATTTCTTACTACATGAAACTTATCAAGGAACGATTACTCCAATCCAGAGAAATCTAAAAATTTAAAGTAAATTTTCAAATGAAATTTTAGACAAAACTAGTTTTTCAACAATTTCTAGGATATGTCAATTATGCAGCCGATTTTGCACAAAACATTAGGCAAATATGTAAACCCCTTTATCAAAAACTTAGAAAAACCCATCCAAAGTGGAGTCAAGAACATACAATAGCAATCAAGACCGTTAGAGAAGTCGTAAAAATTCTTCCATGTCTTAATATTGGAAATCCAAATGCCTTCCTCATCGTAGAAACCAATGCCTCAAACATAGGATATGGAGGGATTCACAAACAAGAAATTCATGATGAAGAACAATTAGTTTGATACCATTTAGGAATATGGAGGTGCTCAAAAAAGTTGTTCTACTATCAAAAAGGAAATTTTATTAATGGTACTATGTATTACCAATTTCAAGATGATCTTATCAAATAAAACATTTCTTGTCAAAGTAAACTGTAAAGTTTCAAAAGATGTTCTGCAAAAAGATGTAAAGAATCTTATCTCAAAAGAAATCTTTGCAAGGTGACAAGTTATTTTGTCCTTTTTTGATTTTGAAATTCAATTTTTATTTGGAAAATCTCATGTTTTACCAGATTTTCTCACAAGAGAACTCTTACAAGGTAAGGATCAAAACTCTATAAATAAAGAGATAGCTCAAGAGAAAAATCAAGAGAGAAAAGAGAGAAAGAAAGAAAAATGAGCGCTAAAGACAAGAATAAAAAAACTTCTTTTGATCATGTTTTGTTACAAAGTGCTAACTCAAGCATAGCTTCAATGTCTTCACAATAAAACAGCTCAAGCATCTAAACCATCTAAACCTTCAAATTCTCAAGCCTCATCAAGTCAATATCAAAATTTCAAATACATTTCAAGTATTGGGAAGTATCCCTAGGTCAAAAGATATTCAAACTCATTTTAGACTCCTTTTTAAGCCAATAAAAAAACCATTTGATATATGTCCTCCAAAACCCTCTCAAATTTCTCAAACTTCAAAACTAGTCAATTTCAAAAAGACAGTTGAAACGGGATCTGGAAAATTTCTTGTCATAAATCAATCTCAAAAAACACAAAAATTTCAATACCATACAAAACCAAGATTTTTACCAAAAATAGAATTTAATATAGCTCAATCATTCAGATCAATAGTATAATTTGGATAACAGTTTGAGAATACTGATCCACTTTCTAAGTTTGACTCTAACAAGTGTCTTAAGAAAGGAAAAAAAAAAACAATTTCTACATAAATGAGACATAAAGAGTGAACTTTTAAATTTGATTAATTCTAATTCTGAAGAAAATTCAGAATAGGATTATGAACAAATTTATCGAAATCAAGTGGATTCAGATTTTCGAGAAAGCTTCGATTCTTGAAGCTTTAGTAATGACAAAGGTATTTGTGGATGCAATGGTAGTAGCTGCTATTGCAAAAACAAATCAATTAATGTCCTTTCTAAAGAAAATGAGATTATTCAAGAAGTAATTGAGAGAATGGAAGACCCCCAATTAAAAAAGAAATTCAATAATTATTAACACTGCAGAAACAACCAAGAGAACAATTTAATATGTCTCAACTAATGAATAGACTTAAGCAAGAATTCACATCCAAAGTGACAAGTTCTGATTTCAAATAAAAAATTAATGAAATGAAAAACCAAATATCCAAGCTTGAACATCACATAAAAGATGTATAAATGGAAGTTCTCATTCTAATCTTTAGGAAATAATATTCCAACGACAAGTAAAACATAAATTGAATTAGAAGAGCCAGAAGACGAAGAAAAAGAAAAAAAAAGAATCAATCAGAAGAAAAAAAGTCAATGTAATCAATAGAATTCAACTTCAAAAATGGTATTGTCAAATGACAATTACTGTAAACAAAGAGTTCAAATTAAAATCTCAAGTCCTTATTGACTCTGAAGCTGATCAAAGTTGTTAGGGAAGGGCTAATTCCTACAATATATTTTGAAAAAACCACTAAGCAACTATATGGAGCTAATGGAAAGAAATTAGATATACGATATAAACCTTCAAAAGTTCATGTTTGTAATTCAAATGTTTGTTTCAAAAATATTTTCTATTTGATAAAAGATTTGGATCAAATAATCCTTGGAACACCTTTTATCGTACAAATTTATCATTTTCAAGCAAATGCGGAAGGATTAAAAACTACAATTCTTGGTCAAGAAATTATCTTCAAATTTAGTAATCCTCCTTCATTCAAAGAAGTGAATGCTCTCAAACAAGTTTCAATCTCAAAAATAATTAATAATATTAATTATAAAAAACTACATACCAAGTTTCTCAAAGAAGAAATTAAAGATTTGTTTGATTTGGATTAAAATCCAGTTAAAATTTTAAGTCAAAGTCAACAATTAATTTTAACCACACATTTTATGAGATTCAAATTGAGGAACAAATTTAAGAACATAAAAATCAAGAAAAAAATAAAACAAATTCAAAAAACAAATTGAGTTAGAAATATGCTCTACTATCCCAAATGCATTTTGGAATAAATAATTGTTTGATTATTGTGTCAAAGAAATAAATGATTTATTAAAAAAAAAATTAATTCATTCTAGTAGATCACCTTGGGGTTGTTCAACCTTTTGTGTCAAAGAAATAAATGGCAAATAATGAATTGCTAGATTGTTGTGTCAAAGAAATAAATGATTTATTGGAAAAAAATTAATTCGTCCTAGTAAATAACCTAGAAATTGTCCAACCTTTTATATCAACAGTCAAAGTAAAATAGAAAGAGGTGTTCCAAAATTAGTAATTAACTACGAGTCTTTAAACAAAGAATTCACTCATCTAGCACAACAACTAACTGTTTTAGCATATTCGGCTTTAAATGCTTCTAAAGCCTCCAAATCAAGTTCAGGTGAGACTCAAGACTATGCCCAAGACAATGGACATGATTGTTATGGGATAAACATAGATAATTTTGTTGATGACCAACACTCCAAAAATATTAAAAGTAGTGAAGTAAGAAATAATTGTCCTTCAAACTTTATAATTGTCCTTCAAATTTTACAGCAAGTGGAGAAGACAGCTGTCATTTAAAGTCCTTTAAATCAACCTATTCAAAAAAGCAAGTGACGAATATAATTGTTTTTTTTTCCTTCAAAAGCAAATGACCGACAATACTTTTGAAAATAAGAAGGCCGACAGTCATTTTAAGATTCCTTCACAGAATTGAAGAAAAATTTGAAGTTCGGAAGCTCCAAAACCTCTATAAGAGGAGAAACTCTTCAAAAAGAAATGTAGATTGTAATTTTTAAAAATTTTCTCTGAATTGTATCTTCGGTTCCACATTTAAAATTTTTCATAATATTTCTTTGATCTTTATTTAAAAATCTTTTCAAGA
Source organism: Fraxinus anomala (assembly GCA_903798345.1). Taxonomy (NCBI): domain Eukaryota; kingdom Viridiplantae; phylum Streptophyta; class Magnoliopsida; order Lamiales; family Oleaceae; genus Fraxinus; species Fraxinus anomala. The sequence continues at coordinate 14,874 of CAIGRN010181779.1, read as the reverse complement.
AATCTTTATTTAAAAATCTTTACAAAGTTACTGTTCACTTTTTTGGGTAAAAATTGCTCTTTATTTTGCTATATTTCATTGTTTTAGAAAGTATAAAGTGTGGTTAGGTATGGAAGCGAAGATTCAAACTTACGACCTTAAGCGAGTTTTAGAAAGTATAAAGTGTGGTTAGGTGTGAAAGCGAAGATTCAAACTTATGACCTTAAGCGAGCCTAAGTGAGGTTTAGGCGTAAAAAAAACGTTTTCTTATTTTTAATATTATTTTATTTTTTTCATCATTTAATAATTAAAAGAATACATATCAAACATATAAAATTATAAAAATGCTATATTTACTGAATAATTCTTATCATTAGTCATTTTTTTTAATTTTAATTTTCAACTAAACAAGTCATATTTAATAGATTTATAGGATTTTCAGAGTTTGCCAAAAAATTACGATTCTCAAAATCATAATTACATAATGTAAATAGTATTATAGCTTAAATTATATTTAACTATTTAGATAAAATCATTTTAAAATTTTATATATATGAAATCTTTTAAAAACTTGAAATTAAAGTCAAATAATTTTTTTTAAAATATTAATAAGCTAGAGTCAAATAAAAGACTTTAAAAAAAAATTAATAAAGTTTGTCCAGGGAAGAAGAAAGAGATGGAGGGAAAAAATCAATCGCTTAGGAATTAAAAAAAAAAAAAAAAAGCGTGTAGGTGGGAAATAAGGCATTTTGCTCGAATTTTGGTACTTAAGCGCCGACTTAACAAACTTTTTAGAACAATGCTATACATAGCACTCTATATCACTATCTTTACTGTTCCGCCCCTTACCCTAAAGTTGAGCGGTAGAACATTGAACCGCCAAATATCAGAATGAGTATAAGTCCCTATTTGTCACTCATTATGGAAGAAATAATGGAGTTTTGGATAATATTTTTTGGAAAATATGTGGTTAAGAATTAGGGTCCGTTTGATACAGATTAAAATCGAATTAAAATTGAAAAATTAGTCATTATTGTTGACTTTTATTAGACGAGTGTGACTCAATAACGATTATATTTTTAATTTTAATTGATTTTTAATTGATATCAAACAAGTCCTTAAAGAAATTTTATTGGTTTGTGTATAGAATATTTTATTTTTTGGATGTGTGATGGAGTATATGAACGTAGAAAATAATGTTTATAATGTTTTCAAATATAGGGAGAGAAAGAAGCCCTAAAACTAGTAGACAGAAACCCTACATAAACCCTGGACTTCTTTCTTCTCCGTCAAGCCAATTATACGATAGTGTGTAAAACTCTCTGCAATTGGTACATTCCCATTTGGTAATTCATCCATTTAGAGCTGTAACGTTAGTTAATTTGAAAAATTTAGAATATGGCGAAAAAGTGTGCATCAGGGGTTATGGCAGCCCTGGCTACTGCAACTTTTGGGGCTGATTATGCTTGTGCAGATGCACCTTTTAACTTTTCTCCATTCCCGACTTCTTCTTCGGCTCCGCAGGCTGCTCCTGAGCCGGCGAAGTCACCAAGTGAGCCAACGGCTCCCGAGCCAACAAAGCCTCGTAATGATAATCCCAGAACCACCTCATCTGGCTTCGATCCTGAGGCGTTGGAGAGGGGTGCCAAAGCTTTGAGAGAGATTAGTCCCTCTTCCCATGCCAAGAAGGTTTGATATTGGTTTTTTTAGTTAATTTGTTTACTGGGGTCCTGTAAAATGCCAATATCTGCGTGAAATATTCTAGCTTTGAAGTATTTTGGGCTTATCTGTCCGTTGAGTTAATCGGTTATTGCATTCTTGTAAGATTACATTTTTTTTTATGGTAAAAAGAATTCACAATTTCAGGTGGATAAATGAAAATGGTACAATTATTTGAAGGGAACACGTTCTCCTTTGTATATGCATGTCCAATTCCCCTAGTGTGTGCTTTTTTGGTGTATGGAAATATTGACTGTTTGGACGCATTATGGGTTACCCGAGGAGGAATTTTCTTGTTGTAGATTTTTGAGGTGATGAAAAAGCAAGAAGAAACAAGGCAGCAAGAATTAACTGCAAAAGCAGCAGAGTTCAAGGCAATGCAAGCTCAAGCAGAAACTGTAAGTTTGATTTTTTCTTTCTTTCTTTCTTTTTTTTTAAAATTGTATTCAACAGGTTTGTGCTTGTTTGCAAATAAATATAATTTTGTCTCACATTTAGTGATAATGGTAATGTCTGTATAAATTTTCGTTTGTTTCTAAGATTGCTTACTTTTAGTTGAAGATGAACCTCGAGTGCTAGTCAATTTTATCCATTACCATGAGCCGAGATATCTAATGGCTCATTTTTGTCTTTTGTTTTGTTATGAATGCTGAACAATTAAGTGAAGAATCAAAAGGGGCCTTTGGTCTGTATCAGTCATTTTGACTGTTGGCTGACCTGTAAGCTAGTAATTAAACTATTTCAAGTAAGTAGCATTCTTATACCATGTTGACTTTTATCCGGTTTATCATGTGTTTTTCAATCAAAGCTTGATTAATTACTCTCCTATCCCCAATTGATGCTCGAATGAACTTTCATCCTTGGGGTGCTTGTAAAATGGACATATGCCCTTAATAGCATGCATGAAATAGTTTATTAATGATGAATTAGGCAGCTAATATTAATCCTAAATATTTTAAGTTTTAGAGATCCTGATTGATATTATTTGCTATGCTGACTTATACTGGTTTTGGCAAGTTGCATGAACACCTGCTATCTGCTTTGATGCATATTTTCGTCCAGTAATAAATAAACACTAATAGTATTCCTTAATGCTGGTGTTTCCCATAGTAAGCCAAAGTACTAGAAGGTAACCTTGAGAGTCCCAATTAAGGGACTCACTAGATTCCCGATCTAACTAATGTATTTCATGCATTTAAAGTGTCCTTATAATGGTTTATCTTGTTTGTTAGGAGACACAAAGGGTAGTATATGACGAGCAGAAAAAACTAGCGCAGCAACAGGCACAAACAAAATCACAGATGGCTCGTTATGAGGATGAATTAGCAAGGAAAAGAATGCAGGTATCTTTTTTTTTGTTCATGCAGATGGCTTACAGAGGTTCCTGTAATTATAGGCATTCTGAAATTTTGTAGGCAGAGAATGAACACCAAAGGGCAAGAAATCAAGAACTCGTAAAAATGCAAGAAGAATCAGCTATTAAGCAAGAGGCAGTCAGACGAGCAACGGAGGAGCAAATTCAAGCACAGCATCGCCAAACTGAACGCCAGAAGGCTGAGTTAGAGCGTGAAACTATCAGGGTACGGGCTTTTGCAGAAGCAGAAGGAAGGGCACATGAAGCAAAACTGGCCGAGGATGTAAACAGACGAATGCTAGTAGAGCGTGCAAATGCAGAGAGAGAGAAATGGGTTGCTGCTATTAACACAGCTTTTGATCATATTGGAGGTTTTTCTCTAATTATTATTTATCTTTTGCTAAACAGATTAATTCATTGTTTGTAGCATCAACAGATGTGGAAGTTGATAGAAATATAGGTTATTGCAGTCTTTTTTGGGGCATTGATTGTTGTTGATATGCCCGATTTGTCTAATATATCAACTGTGAGAGTCATCGTGAACTTCCCAAATATGTTGTAATTAGGTTTATAACATGGGCTCTACTTTCTAGTTCATATACTTGAGATAAAGTGTATCTTTAGAATAAAGTCATGGTTTATTTATTTATTTATTTTTTTGCTTGCTTAAAAGAAATAATGATATACCATTCAAAATGGACTCATGCAGTGGACCTTAAATTCAGAAGGAATAAGCCTTAGCCCTTGTTTGTCTCCCATTCTTTCAAAACCCTTTTTTTTTTTTAACATATTTTCAACCGCACATTTGCACAATAAAATATTCTACATGTAAACCTAAAACTTTTCCCTACTTTTTAACTACGCATTCCCCAAAAATTCACTATTCAAAACATTGTTTTTCCAAGAAAAGGGCCACCAACCTTGTTGATGCCCAAATCATGCCATTTTTCAATCCAGTCGCTTTATGGCCTAGAGAGCTCAAGAATTTATGTATATTTGGGCTTTATCTACTAAGTTTTCCCCCTTCAGTTTTCGAATATACTCGTTAAGTTCTTGTTTGGATAAAATTTTAAGTTATTGAAATTATAATGTGATAGAAATGAGTAGTGGATAAGTGGGTATTAGTTGTGGGTCTTACGAAATGTGTACTTCAAATTAATTTTTGACTTTGACTATTAAATTATAAGTTATAATGTTTTCCAAACATGCATAAATCTTTTCGAAGCAACCATCTTGTTGGTTTGTATGATAGATGCCTGTAAATGCTCTGAGAAGGACATGCTTTATTGCTGACATTATTTGAACTTCTTGTTGGGGTTAAATTCTGTCTTATGGTGACTGGTCTGTGGATTGCAGGGGGTTTGCGGGCAATTTTAACAGATCAAAATAAGCTGATTGTAGCTGTTGGAGGTGTGACTGCTCTTGCAGCAGGGGTCTACACTACAAGGTACTGCCATCCTTGTAAAGGATGTAATTCCTATATATCGTCAAAGTATGGGCATTAAAATACTCAACTTCCTAATGTCGCACCTTGGTTTTGGCTCATTAATATAAATTTTGAATATTTCTCTGGATCGGTGATCACACTTATCCTTTTTAGTTTAGCTCTGTATATCATACACAGGATGTAACCCCTTCTCTTGTCAATGTTTGGGTATTAGGATATTCAACTCAGAAGCCTAATGTTTCACATCTGGGTTTTGCCTCGTGAATGTCAATCTAAAATAATTCTGTGATTGTCGATCAATCATATCCCTGCTTGGGTCTAGCTCTTTCTATGATACCTATTTGTAGAGTTCTAAACTCTTTCAGTTGATGAGTTAGAATGTTGATGTTTTGACAAGTTATATATATCGTTTTATGGGCATTTTACTCAAGATGATTAGTTGACAGATTACTATCACTACATTCGTTCATTTTGTACACTCATTCTGCTTCCTTTAGTGCCGCTCCATTGCACTCTTGGGCTGTTTTTGCATTTCCTGTGCACAACCTCTTGAATCAAAATCAAGGACAGCATTCCTGACCAAAAACAGACAGAATGGCTGGTTGACCTGGAAAAAGGATACTTTCGAGAAAGGCCGAGCACAACTGAAGGGCTCTACATAAGAAGTTATTTACGGATCTGTACTTTGGTTGGACTACTGACATGTTCACCTGTGCATGTAAATTTATTTATTTATTATTTATTTTTTTATGAGTTTGAATCGTTAAGGTACAAAGTCAATTGGAAAGTGATAGCAATGTGATGCAAGAAGGATTCATATCTAAGAACTAGTCCTTCGAGCCTTGTGAATGACTTAATAATCTAACAAATTATCTTTTTATGTTAAATGTTATTGTAATTTATTCTAATTTGCTTATGGCCTGCCGATTCTGTAGAGTGCTGGAACTAGATAATTGGTCTCTCTCCACTTAGTCACCAGGTTACAGTCATCGGGACAAATCTGACGTGTAACATGCTTCTCTGTTCTGACATCTAGCATAATTGAACTGTTTCTTCTGCTGTACATGCCTTAATTGTAAAATGCTGCTGGTCGTTGTAACCACATTTTGCATTTCTGCTTTGTTATGTTATTGTTTTCTAGTTTGCCTGAAGCTCTGCTAGAGTTTTAACTTATTTAGTTTGTTACTTAGCTGCCTACAGTGAGGTGATCGCTTATTGAATTTTCCACTTGAAAGCTGCAAGAGTAGAATTATTTGGTAATTTACCATCTTTTGATGAATTTTTACCATGAGTATTTTAACTGTTACAAAGCAATAATGTTTGAACTTCCACTGACATTTCATTGTTTTGCATATTGTCCATGTCCAATGATTAAAAAATTGCAGAAAACGTACTTGAGCCTTGAATTATATGTTGCTAAATAATCTATACTGCAGTTGCAAACTATATTCCTGACATGCTGGTGGTTATTACAAATTCAGTGTCCGCACTTCTTATTTGCACTTATCATGAGCTCACTTTCTGAATTTCAGAGAAGGTGCTAGGGTGATTTGGAGTTATGTGGACCGAATATTAGGACAACCATCTCTGATTAGGGAATCTTCAAGGGGGAAATACCCATGGTCGGGCTTGTTTTCACGTTCCATGAGCACTCGCTCACGTGGTGCTAATAGTTCTGGCTCCCAAAATTTGAATGGGTTTGGTGATGTTATTTTACACCCTTCCCTTCAAAAACGAATTGAACAATTAGCTAACGCAACCGCTAATACCAAAGCTCATCAGGCACCATTTAGAAATATGCTTTTCTATGGGCCTCCTGGAACAGGGAAAACGATGGCTGCTAGGGAGCTTGCCCGAAAATCTGTATGCAATCATAATTTTACCTCTGTAAAATCTTTTTTTGATCTATATGGGTTTCATTTTATTGGCTTGCTCATAGTTTACTAATGCAGTTGATTGTAAATTCAAACATAGTGTTGGACCACAAGAATTCTTTTAAAATTGCACCTTGAATTGGACTCCTTAATTTAGTCCTTGTTTGCCTCTTGTTCATAATCTCAAATCACCCTTTTCCATATATTTCGTAAGATCCACGTGTACTATCCATTTATAGATCACTTATTTCTATCTATTTATAATTTAAACCGATTATAAGCAACTCCCAAACATGCATTTATTGTATTTAAATTTTTTGGTAACAATTGACTCTGCAGTTCAGGAGAAACTTTGAAAGAGATTATATATACTTTGTGTGTGCTGAGAAATGCCGTTATGATTTGATTCGTATTTTATATCATTAGCTAAACTTGGCTACCCAGCTTTAGAAATTTACGCAGACTTGCAACTTGGACCCTTGCTAGGCTGATAGCTCTTCAATGTTAACCATTTGAGCTAGGGCCCATTCACTGTGGGGGAACTGGTGTTGTACTTTTGGTGGGATGAGGAGCTCAGATAAATTATTTCATGCTTCAACATTGGAGAATTAATGGCCAATTAGATGAAACAATTTTTCTTTGCTTCTTATGCATTTTCCTCCATTATAAAACATGTAAAAAACAAGACCTTCCCATCTTTCATTTATTAGAGTTAAAATGGTTTAAAGTTCTTGCTCTTGATTGGGAACTTGCTGAAATAGGAGTGAATACGAGTGATGTTGAGTTTCTACAAAGAATCCAGTCTGTTCTATATATGCCTCTTTAATATCTGTTTACCTGATTCTTGTAGGGGCTTGACTATGCGTTGATGACTGGAGGAGATGTAGCACCCCTGGGTTCTCAGGCTGTCACAAAAATACATCAATTGTTTGATTGGGCCAAAAAGTCAAAAAGGGGTTTGTTGCTTTTCATTGATGAAGCAGATGCATTTTTATGCGAGTAAGTAACATTTCCCCTAATAAACTTTTGCATCTTTTACTTGGGTTCATGATGGATGGATAGATTAATTGTGTTAACACTGATTAACTTTTGCGTATACATCTTGTGAACTTTTCATCTCTTAGTGACAATCAATGTTATCATAAAACAAAATGAACTTTTGTAATTTTTCATTAAGTTTCAACATCTGTCTTCCATGAAATTTCGTAGAATCCATTGGTGTTGGCCACATTATTTACCTTCACCATGAGGAAAATATATTAGATACCATGTGCATCCCTCTCATGAGAAACAAGATAGAAATGCAACTAAAAATGTAGAGTTTTGAATTTGCTGAACATGCATGCTTTTGAATGCAAGCTCAGTTTGCCCTTCATATCTGTTCTATTATCAACTGTGTGGAGGTCCTTGAACTTTTCCATGTATGGTTTTCCTTTCATTTTGTCTAGCTAGTAGATATTATCTTTATACTTGTCCATATCATATTATCAGCGAGCCTTCTCATTTTGCACCGAGCTAACATTGGAATGGTCTGTAAAATTCAGGCGGAATAAAACATATATGAGTGAAGCTCAAAGGAGTGCACTTAATGCACTCCTATTTCGCACGGGTGACCAGTCCAAAGATATAGTTCTTGCTCTTGCAACAAACCGACCTGGAGATCTTGATTCGGCTGTGGCTGATCGTATTGATGAAGTCCTAGAATTTCCTTTGCCTGGTGAAGATGAACGATTTAAGCTGTTGAAGCTCTATCTTAACAAGTACATAGCTCAAGCTGGGGAAAGAAAACCAGGCTTTTTCTCACACTTGTTTAAGAAACAGCAGAAACAGATAGAGGTAAAGGGTTTAAATGATGATATTCTCAAGGAAGCTGCAACAAAGACAGAGGGATTTTCAGGAAGAGAGATAGCAAAGTTGATGGCCAGTGTTCAAGCAGCTGTATACGGGAGTGAGAACTGCGTATTAGATCCCAACCTGTTTCGCGAAGTGGTAGATTATAAAGTTGCAGAGCATCAACAAAGAAGGAAACTTGCCGGTCATTGAAGACCTGGAGTTATTTTTTACCGGATGGATGAAAATCAGCTTGCAGTCATCTGCTAACAACTCTTTTCATGGTTCAAGTTGATCATTTTGAGTAACATGTAATATTACCTCTCATTTATCGGGGTTCGGATAACCGTGTAGCTGAAAATCCAAACCAATGAGACGATTTTATTACATGAGATGTAAATTATTCTATTGGTTTTGGCATGCATGTTATTGACAGAATAATGGTAAAAACAGTTGTTTCTCATTTGGAAAGAGTCAAAGAGTTAAGCCCGCAAAGTAAGTATTAGTGTTGGACATGGTCCGATACGGTTCTTTTCTAAGAATCGAATCGAATTCGAATTTTTGGGTATTTAGTAAATGGAATCATCGGGTTTAAATTTAATTATGAAACCGTTCAGATTCGGTCTTGTTCAGTTCGGTTCTAAGGTTTCGTACAATAATTAATTTTTTTTTATATTTACAATGCTACATTAATTTAACTAATGGCTGTTCAATTTTAGCTCTTACAAAAAACGTAGTTCAATTCCGTAATATCTTTTGTGCTTCTTTGTTGAGTTCTCATAGATTTGTCAGTTAAAATCACAGGAAGAGAAAGATAGCGAGCTCATAATAATAAAGAGGAAGAGGAAGATAGCGAGCTCACAATAATAAAGAGAGACTTCTAATTAAATTTTTCCAGACAGAAATGACACTACGGCAGAATAAGAGATTTTGATAAAATTTAGGCCGATTTGATTAATTGGACTTGGGCTGAAAATTAGAAATAGGAAAATCATATTTTAGATTTGAGCTAAATTAATTAGTTAGCAAATTTATTTTTAAAAAAATAAAGTAATTTGATTTATTTATGATTAAAAAATAGGGATATTCGGTTCTTATTTGGTTCTTCGATTCTTGGTTTAGAATCGAGAGTCGGACTAAACCTATCGGTTCTTGGTTCAGATATTCGTTCGGATATTCAATTTAAAAAGAACTGCTCGATTCGATTCATTTCGATTCGGGTTCTGTTCGATCGGTTCAGTTCGAAAATTTTGTCTAGTCCTAGTAAATATCTTGAACTCCCTTGAATTGTCGTCGAATTGAAAAACATATATTGTTGAGGTAAAAAGCGGTGTGGGAAAAGTTGCAACTCTGGAGACGAAAGCTTTACTGTATTTGGAGAGAGGAAATCTTAACTAAGGCCGTTCCAAGACAATTACCTGATTGTGTGATAAAATTAAGAGACTGATGTCATCTTTCTGATGGGTCAGAATGATGACAAGTGATGGATTTTGGAACTATTTCTTGCCGCCAAATAATGATCTCAATCTTTCTATTGCGTATTAATTTCGATACAGCGACGTGGAGGAAAATATACCATTAAATCAGGTTACTGATTGGCTGTCCCTCATAAATCAGTCAGGAATTTTTTGTGGTGTTTAACTTGCCGAGCAAAATTAATTTTTTTCACGGGAAAGTTGTTTATGAATATTCTCCCAATCGGAAGTAACCTTCCGAGGCGACAAGTTGATGTTAGCACAAGGAATATTTTTATAGATATCACAACATTTGAAAATGCATAAAAATATTTCACTTTTACAAATGTTGCTAAAAAATGTCACGAATTGTGTGAAAAGTCTAAATCGCCCTTGAATATAATCTTTGTGGTGGTATTTAATGCTCATTAATGCATGTATTTAATGTCATTTAATGTAATGATGTGATTACTTGACTAATGTACTATAAATCCATAACTATATGTATTATATAACGGGTAATAAAACTGTTAAAAAAAAAAAATCATTTATTATTTTGGTTGAGTGAGAAAACGAAATTCTCTTTCAAAAAATCCAAACTTTGTCTTCCTCTCCTCCAATCCCATATCAAGAAGAAGGTAGTTTTGGATTCATCTTCCATTTTGAGATATTAACATTTACAAAATGTTTAAATTTTTTATTTTTTAACGTTGTACTTTTCAATTGTTAAAGACAACATGCTCATCTTGATTTTTTATTTCGTAAATTAGTTTACATTCATTAGGTTTGGATTTGCATATAATTTTTAATATAGATAATGTTCCACATAAAATGTTGTAGGTTCCCTATTTGATAAAGCATGTTCAATGATTTGTGAAGTTTTTGTCATTTGGATGTTGAGTATTGATGAACATAATCAATGCTATGAAGAATGTAGTTCTTTACAGTAGTTTGTAAAACACAATAGTTAAATATTCTGTCGAATCCGACGATGAAAATTGGCTCGAAATTTCATCTATTGTATTCACTTATTTGATATTGTTTGTTATAATTTATTCGTAGATGTCAATTGCATGCCAATAAACTTCGATGTTATAATTGTGTTGAATGTTTATCATTTCTATCTCATATTTTCAGGTGTGAGTAATAGAATGAGATTCATTATGTCGCACAAGGAATATTTGGATTGTATTTTTTAACGTAAAGTTCAATGATGTATAATGATTTAAACTGTATTTTTGCACATGACAATGGTGATCGTCGTTTTTCATGTTATATTATCCATTTAATATTATTATTTTTGTAGTTCAAATTCATGTAACAATGAAAATTTCGAACACTTCAAACACATAGCCATTCATTAACCAGCATGTAACAAGATGTCAGGCCCGACAAATATGCTCTGGAGTCCTCGATAGCTTGTTCCAGGTAAGTAGTCACGCAGACAAAATTCAAACTGCGAATAATAATTTATCATGACGTAGAGAGTTTTACGCTACAGATTAAACAAGTGTTTTTAATAGCAAAACAAAAGTGATATAATGCCAATAGGTTGAAGCATATATCAAACACTTCACGGGTTGTCAACTTGTGACTCTTCGCTGCCACTTCTTTCCTCCTCATCGTCCGAAACTTATGACAATGACCTCGGGAAGTGGAATGTTTGGAATCAAAGTGTCATTCTCGGCTTTGTCTTTCGTACGTTACCATGTAGTCGAAAACCATCGATTACTTAATGGTTTTGTGATATTGATGTGATGTCTTAGCATAGTGTCACTTTACCCCAAACAAGTTGCAAGTTCTTCATTTGAAAGTTGAATTCTTAAATTTGTTGTACTCATGTATTACAATTAGATATGAAGTAGTACATGTTTATAAGTAGTGTGTATGTATCACCCAAACACGGAAAGTTGAACTCTTGAATTTGTTGTACTCATGAATTACAATTAGATATGTAGTACCTATTTACAATCAATATGTATCACCCAAACATTTCATAACCCTTTAATCCGAGTCACTTTATACACTTTGTAATTCACTTAGGGCAATCAAATTTATTACAAAAATTTAATCTGAATCACTTTATACACTTTGTTGAATATAACTAAACTCGACCATCATTACAATACACAAATAATAGTAGTTTTACAATCGAACTACACACTCGACTGAAGTAAGTTCGAGATTGTATCATAACCATCGATAAACAAGAACCAATTGTTGAGAATTCCAGAGCATAATTGCCGAGACTGACAGTTTATCTTGATAGATGGGTTTCATAAGAACTACATGTGAACTCTCTAGTGCTGAAATTATCTACGTATCGAATGACTTTTTTATAGCATTTGAACCTATATATACTTATTTAGTCTAGTTAGATAGGGTTGCCATCATTGGTGGATCTTTAATTAAGGAGTTTCAACTCCATCCTTCTTGATGTTAATCTTACTAATTCTCTTGCAAGAGGCTTAGTCTATGGATCAGCCAAACTTTCACTAGATTTCATATATGTGAGAGAGATTACTCAGTGCTTGATTAATTTTCTCACATACATGAGTTTTAGACTCATATATCTCTATGCTATACACTTAGTTATATGCTCCTACTAAGGTAACTTGACTATCACACAAGATAGTCACAAGATAGGTATTGAAGAAATATGTTTTATACCTAAAGGAATTTCATAAAGAAGTTCCCTAAGCTACTCCGCATCTTTCCTGTTTTGACTAATGCTTCAAACTCAAACTCTATTGTTGAGTGTATAATACATGTTTGTTTCTCAGACTTTCAACAAAATACACCTCCTTCAAGAGTAAACACTCAACTTGAAGTAGATTTATTTTCTCCCGCACTAGATATCCAACTAGCATCGATATATTTTTCTAGAATTGTCGAGAAATTTGATAATGTTGTAATGACCTAGGTCTTGTGTTCGATCATTCTCTAACGTACTAGGATTTAGCTTAAGTCTCTCATAAGACAGAAGTTTTGTGTTCGAACCATGGGGACAGGAAGCCGTGAGGGGAAAGATAGGTTTAACCTTTCCTAAAGTGGACAGTACATAAGAGAATTATCAGTACGAGGCTATATCGTTACAAAAAATTCACATTTTTCATAATGACCTAAGCCTTTTGCCCGACTATTTTCTTATGTATTGTCCACTTTGGGAGGACATCTGTCCTCTTCCCCCTCGTGGCTTTTTGTCATTTCATCTAGGATTCGAATTCAAGATCACCATCATATTCTCTCCCGCACTAGATATCTAACTAGCATCGATATATTCTTCTAGAATTGTTAAGAACTTTGATAATGTAGTCTAAAGTTTTCGATTTTCTTTAGGTAACGAAGAACCCTCCTAATGGCTTCATCTTTGTGTTTTAATAAACATATATAAGTATACCTAGAATAATTATCAATAAATATTATGAAATATCTTTTTCCTCCTCTAGTTAACATGCTATGCAACTCACAAATATCATAATGCGCAAGTTCAAATATTTGAGACATTCTTTCTACACTATTAAATGACTTTTTAAATCATTTTTCATTTAGTGCAAGTTCCACATTTATCAAACTTATTAAATTCACATTATAGTAATCCACATTTGATCATCTTTTTAATAATACTAATGCATATATTTGCTAATCTACCATGCCATAAAGTAAATGAATAAACCTTATAAGCAAAGTATTTATTATTATTATTATTATTATTATTATTATTATTATTATTATTATTATTATTATTATTATAACTTGACCATTCCATCACCGAAATAACCTTTACCAACAAAATATCCATTTCGGGTTATTTGCCCGATTTAAATACATATTTAATCACCGTTTTTTTCAAGAGAACCCCACTTGCTAATTCTCTATTTATATTTGGTACATGAAGCACATTGGCCAAAGTTATCTTCTTTTCGAAAGTGAAGAAGATATCAAAGTCTTCTTTATCAACCACTTTGCAGCGACCTTCATTTTCCATTTGAATCTCTTGTTCATCATTAATATCATAACAAACATGGACGGTTGTACAATTGTCATACCATTAGTCTGAAACTTTACCTAGAATTGCATTAATTCCACTCACCGTAGCGACAATATCTTCAATGGAGTTTAACTTTCCTCATTCTTTGATTGCTTTTTTGCTTGCAATCTCGTGCATAATGTTCCATTTTTTCACAAACATAGCATGNTGTACAATTGTCATACCATTAGTCTGAAACTTTACCTAGAATTGCATTAATTCCACTCACCGTAGCGACAATATCTTCAATGGAGTTTAACTTTCCTCATTCTTTGATTGCTTTTTTGCTTGCAATCTCGTGCATAATGTTCCATTTTTTCACAAACATAGCATGGTCTTTGTGCTTCTTTTTGAACCTTCATTGATCCTTTTTTAGGACCAAGAGACTTCTCTTTCTTTTGGCTTTTGTTGGAACTATCAGTTTATCAACAACATTGGTTTTTGAAGTGTCATCATAAGAATTTTCATTCTTCTCTCGTGCCCCTTTCCTCGATGCGAATATGCTTTTGAATATGTTATGTTATGAATTTCAGATCACAAGATAATAAAGACAATGAAATAAAGATGAAAAGAACAAGAACACAAGAAGTTTAGAGGAAGAAAATCCACTATAAAATCAATAGATTTGTGTTTACAATATCAAGACTTCAATAATCAATTGAAATCTAGGCTCTCAAGATTGTTTTCTCTCAATTCTCTCAATGTTAGAATGTTATAATAATGATACAAGCCGTGACATATATATAGAAAATCATATGATCAAGTTGTAGTAGAATAGAAATCCAAAAATGCGTCAAACAGATTAAACGGGCTTGGGCCGAAAAAGACTGTAGGTCGAGCGACAGCCCCTCGTTTGAGTGAGGGGTGAGCGACTGCCGGGCGACGAAGTCTCGGATTGTTTTCTACCAACTTTGCTCGAGCTTCCAGCTAGTGATAGGCTAGCGAAAATGCGGCGACTTTTTTCTCCGGTCCATAATTTTGATATCTTCAAAACCACTCCAAATTAGACTTCAATACCCATTAGAATTTGGGTCAAATCACAACAAATCTCCACCTTGAACCAAATTCCAATACAAGGAATTCTAAGTCACAACTCAATCAATAAACACCACTCATCCTCTTCAACAAGCCCCAATGGACTAAATCAATGACAAACACCTACTAAGTTCAAACAATATTCAAACTTA
>CAIGRN010181767.1:0-27482 GCA_903798345.1 Fraxinus anomala | reverse complement strand
AAAAAAAAAAAAAAAAGGTTAATGAAATGGCTAGACGAGGATATCTAAACTAAATAACAGAACTTGGTTGAACGAGCATAACTAAAAGAAATCAGAAAGGTAGCCGATCTTCGGAAAATGATTTTGACTATGAGTTTAACTCAGAATAAGAAACTCTAATATCATTTTTGAATATTATTAATTGTATATAACAAACTTGTGTTGCTGTTACAAAGTAAAATATCTTATAAGAATAATCTTTACAATCTTTTCATATTTTCCAAAAAAATCATAAACATCGACTTGCTCGAGGTTATGTGCAACAAAACTTAATCCCTAACATATTTCTCATGATCTTAAAATATTGCATCATTATAGTAATTACTCAAATTAATGCGCACCTATATCTTTCTCCCCCTCTCCACATTTCTTTTATCTTTCTTCCCTTTCCTTTTTCTTTTCGATGAGCACTTTAGATCTTCACCAAATTGGTGTCTTGGTTGTGTGTCTCTTTCTATTCACCAAACTTGGTGGCTGTCATTAAATCATAATATACACTCACAATTCCTTAAATGAATTAGTAAGATTCCTTTTTCTCTATTTTCCTATTTTTTTTTAATTTCCTTTTACAAAATATTACTTTCTTCTGTTCCCGTACAATTATCTTCGATGGAATATTTCAACAATTATGAGGACGTGTTTGAATCACATTATTTTAGAAGAATGTATTTTAAAATAGTAGATTGATGGAGAATATGTGGTTGGAAAAGAAGAAAAAATTATTGATGTGATGTAAAATATTATTTTATTAAAAAATATATGATTAGAAATAAGTAGAAAAATAAGAATGAAAAAAATAATGTGGCTTAAACAAAGATATTGAGGTTCTAATATGGTACTCAGAATGGTTGTTAGGCTTTGTTTGGTGCACATTGTTATAGAACGAGAATGAAAAATATAGTCGTTATTGGATTCTACAAAAGAGATAAAAATTTAAAATTGATGACTTAATATGATTGAGAACTGTCTTATTTTCCATTTTTATGGATGACATATGACAAACCTGTTAATATAATTTAGCCAGCTGACTCAGCTCCCATATGCAAAAAGCGCGCACACAGAAACCACTGGAGTGAATCTGAAACTCCCAAACTCAGGGGCGCAATATCCGGAGGCCAAAAAACCACGGCAATCGTCGCAAAGATGCAATCTTTATCATCATTTTCAGTCCACCCTCTCCTCATTCTATTAACCATTCTGAGTAAATTAATGATTTTTTCTATCAACTTTTCATTTTGACAATGACAATGAAAATTTGAAGTTTCTGGTACTTATGTTGTTAGTGTCGAACTGATTTCAGGTCTTTTGAAAATCTCTTCTTCCCAAGAAGGGTTTTGTTCTGCACCATCAATCTTGAGTGCTGACCGGCCCCTCTATTGGAAAGTCACAAACCCAACGCTCTCGCCCTCTCATCTTCAAGGTTATTCCCTACCCTTTTTCCATAAGAAAATGGATACAATTTTTTTTGGAATTTATAAGTGGAGTAGTGTTTAATTGCGGCGATTGGTTTGGTATCTGTTTGTAGAGAAAATAGTATTATGCTAGGCTTTTCTGTACTCATTTTTTTTCCAACAAAGATTTTTAGAGTTTTGTTGTATGTAGTTCTGGGTTTTAATTATCAACAAGAAGATTAATATGGGGTTTCTTGACTTATAGAAATCATATGGTATTCGCCAAAGCTGATTTTGGCTTCAATTCTTTTTAGACTTGCCCGGATTCACTCGCAGTGTGTACAATAGGGACCATGCTTTGATAACTCCTGAAAGTCATGTTTTCAGCCCTTTACCGGATTGGTATGTTCAAATCTGTATTTTTGTTAACCTGGTGATAGTGCAAGCCTTATTATTATTATTTAATTTTATTGGAGTTGCAGGGTTAACACAATGGGTGCTTATCTAATTACACCGGCAATGGGCTCGCATTTTGTTATGTTCTTGGCAAAGATGCAAGGTGAGGTTCGGAACTTTACTGACTTCTGTCACTTCAAATTCAATTTATTGTTTCAGGTGCTGTGTATTTGAGGCTTTGAGTTATATTTTTGGGTTGATGATAACAATGAAAGAGATTTAGTACAAGTATGCGAACAATATGTTTTGAAAGTTATTTATCATGTTTCTGCTACACTTTTTCATAGTTTTAAAAGTCTTTGTTCATTATTCTGCAGAAAACTCAAAATCGGGCTTGCCTCCGATTGATGTTGAAAGGTCTGGATTCTTTTACTTTCCACTTTAAGAAATTTAGACTAGAGTTCTGTTTTCAGTATTATAAAGGTTTGCTTTGCACTTGATAAACTATTTGCTGTCTTTCTTGTGCTTGCACATTCAGATTTGTTTTTGTGCTTCAAGGTGCGGTGACTCTCATCGATGTGTCAGACATCATTCACAAACTAGAGGTATAAGTGCTAGCTTGTAATTCCATTCTATTTGCTTTTCATGTTCATGAATTTTGTTGAGTTAGGTGTAGAAATTATTTAATTAAATTGGTAATGAAATAAAAACTAGTGGACTACCATATAGTAGTCACCTATATTTTTTGAGGTCTTTGTATCAAATGTCTTAGGAGCTGCTGTAATATAAATTCAAAATTTGTCATTAAAACTATGTTGATGTTCTCTAGGTCGAACAAACCTTGATTAGTGTATGGCATGACCTATATAACCACGAAGAGAAGTTAATAAGTATTTTCTCTAAATTTGCAGGTGGATTCATATGCTTATCTTCCTCCAAACTCAAAACATTCCTTAAACTCTGATGCATCTGCCACTCTTGTTGTATTTGAAAGAAGGTTTCTTCTTTTTGTCTTTTCAATATATCTACCTTATCCCAGAATCCAGTCGCCGTATATTATCCACATTTAAATATTGCTTTTCACTTTAAAGCTCGGCATTGTTTGGCTCCGTGGTAATTTACTTCACTCTAATGGTGTTACTGTTACCCGGGATCAATTATTATCATGAAATATCAAAGAGGAAATTAGTTTAAGACTTTGTTGATAACACTATCTTAGAGTTATGACTATACTTTTAGTTTTTTTGACATTATAATGGCATGATTCTCCTTATTCAGGTATGCCTATTTAGAAAATCATGTTGCCGAGCATATTGTTGGTTCAACAGATAAGCAGCCCCTTCTTGAAACTCCAGGCGAGGTGAACTTTATTATCTTTGAGTTTCATCAAGATTTTTTACATATCTATTTATAGATTCGGTTTTGATTTAAAGCATGCATGTATGGCTTTTGAATTTATAATGGAAAAACTTGTAGCCACATTATAGAATACTCCTTGTTATTAACGCTTACATCCCATCATTTTGTTTTTCTTCTCTCCCCTCAGGTGTTTGAGCTTAGGAAGCTTCTTCCGACTTCTTTGCCTTACGATTTCAACATTCATGTAAGTTTTAACTTAATCCTGGTAATGAATGAATGCCATAATTCTGTGGGTCATATCTAAAACTACTGTCCTACTTTTCACCTAAAGTTTGTTATATAGTACCAATAACTCAAATTATAAACAAGAATTACATGCAGACTGCGGTTCATTTATAATTAATGATTTAATGCAACAACTGTTAACTCTAAAGTTAAAGGACTTGAGTTCTTTTATGCTGCATTATATTTCTAAATTTGCATTAATGTTAAGCTTATGTAGAATCGAAGTTGGAGAAAATGTCTTGAACAAAGCTTCCTCTTTCTTCTCCTTCTGCTAGTCCTTTCATATCTTGAATGTTAGATTCCCAAATTCGACTATTTATATTCATCAAATTTATCCATTTGACAGATCATGGACTTTCAACCAGGTGAATTCCTCAATGTAAAGGTATGAGGCTGATGTTGCTTTCTTGGTCAAGTCGATGTTGCTTTCTTGGTCAAGTCCTATGACATGATATTTCTTTTCTTTGGAGAATTGCTGCTTATAGTTTCTCTCATTTTGTGGAATATTACTGAAACAAGGATGCTTTGTTTGAAGCTCTGAAACAAAATATGAAGTCAATAATTGTTTGATGCTCTGAAACAAAATATCAAGTCAATAATGTTTTGAAGATGTTATATTCTTGAACTTACTTTCACTAGTTTTATGTTATGTATGATTTCATACATCCAGTTCCTCCAATGCAATCATCAATTATCACCTGACGTTGGACCTACTTAAGTTTGACGGTTTCATTTTCATGCGAGTTCATATAAATGCATGGTGGATAGTTAGAAATTGGAAGTAAATATTGATTATTCCTTCTCTGGTATTATATTTATGGAAGTACCTATTATCTTGATTCTTAAAATTTTTAACCTCTGATTATCTTATATGCATTTGGCATGTTGACAGGAAGTCCACTATAACCAACATGGATTATTGCTTTTGGAAGGGCAGGGTATATACCGCCTGGGTGATAGCTGGTAAGAATTGAATTGTGTTTAATAGACTTTAGAAATGTTCACAAAAGATGGGATTGTTTGTCAGAAAATTCTGCTTCTGATAGTTTTTAAATTCGAACACGGTATTGCATACACCCCCGTAGGGTGATAATGCACTAAAACCTCCTGGTAACCTCTTTAAGGATCCGTGCACCAGAAATTGTTTTGGTTGCCCTTGCTTACAGAAATCTTTTTTTTGTTAAACTGTAAACGACACCCATGTTCCCCTCACCCGCACCCCAGTAAAAAGAAATAATGTAGGTCCGTCCTTACTAATGCAATTTGATCTCTTAAGTTTCTGTTTATAAGAAGGCCCAAATTCTTATGTTTTCCATCAATATTTCGGTTAATTCATTTTCCTTAACTAGCTTAGAATACTGAGAAGTTGAGTTCACATCCTTAAGAGTATCACTCAAGATCACTGCCCCATGTATGTAAAAAAGAAACCTTGAGTTTATAAACAACGTGGAGTTATTTTGGGGTAAAACAACTGTAAATGGCTGGTTCATGCCACATTGAGATGACGTATTTCATTTTGCTATTTCTGAGTTCATATATATAATTGCTTCATCCCCATTAATAGAACTATCAAGAATACTGCTCGGCTTGTCGATATTAAATAAGTATATGTAAGTGTAAAAGAAAATCCTATAAATTTTTTGTTTCTTGAAATTTTCCCACAAACTGAAAAGAATGTGCAACTTATATTTTCTCCTTAAAGATTTTCATCACCTCACTGGAAAGGCATGTTAGATATGCTTCTCTAGTGAAAATATTTTCATATTGGAAATTAAGATTAGAAAAATAAAGTCATTTTATCATCTTTATTGTCTAAGATCCATGTCCTGGAATATCGTAAAAAATTATAGGTCTTCTGATTTGTTTACGCGTTTCGACTTATGGTATGCAAGATTACTTATTAATTGTCTAAATATTATAAAAATACTTTTCCATCATTAAAATTCCTGTTCTCTTGACTTGTACCTAACTCTTTGTTTCTTGAAATTTTCCCACTAACTGAGCAGAATCTGCAATTTCTATAAAAGATTTCGTCACCCCACTAGAAAGATGTGTTAGACATGCTTAGAGAATATTTTCATACTGGAATTACGTACGATAAGAAATTAGTCTTATCAAGATCCATGTCCTGGAATATCATCAAAGATGATAGGTCTTCTAACTCTTTTACGTGTTTCTGCTTATGGCAGGCGAGATTATTTATTAATCAATCTAAAAATTATAAAATACTCTTCCACCATTGAAAATTCCTGTTCTCTTGACTAGTATTTAATTTTGATTGTGGAATAGGTATCCAGTGCAAGCTGGGGATACTATTTGGATGGCACCATTTGTGCCTCAGTGGTAAGTAAAAGGGTTTAGGCGATCTTTCTCTTTATATTGATGTCACGACAGTGACTCAATTTACTGAACTTTTTTCAGGTATGCTGCTCTTGGCAAGACGAAATCACGCTATTTGCTGTATAAAGATGTGAACAGAAATCCATTGTAACAACAATTTGACAAGTCTTCAGTCATGTAAATCCATTTTGAAATATGTTAACTAAATCTGATACTGGGTTATCTATCTTAACACGCTGTGTTGTTATAGCACAAGATTCTAATGAATGGAAGGAAATTATTTCAAAATGTGTTAGTTTAATTTAAAATGAATACTCTTAATCTGAATTTACTCACGAGAACTTATTCGATGTTGAGTTGGTTGACAAACTTTTCAAGATCCTTAGTGAGCATCGTACTATCCTCATGGTTGCATTGGTGCGATTTCTGGTACACTTGTGAAAGGTTCTTGGATTTCTGGTATGCATCGTCTTCCTCTTAATTGTTGAAGACATTTTTGTCTAGTCGAATACTGAGCTGGCCAAGATATCTTGGATCAGACTAAGCCCGATCTTTCTACTTGTTGCACCAAAAATGTGGCCATTTAATATGGTAGCATTGGAGCCACTAACTTTACCCTATGAGATAGAGACAAGTCAAAATCTCTATACAACTCTAGCTTTGCACAGAAGTCCAAACAATATGAGAGTAGTCAGAGATATGCCATAGAATGCTTAGCTAGAGAGGTTGATACCTGCATTAAGGTAATATAGTTAGCACATCTTGAGGTCAAATGGAAGAGCTCGATGAAGCTACACATAGAAGCCAACATAACGCCAAAGGTCTAACCTTATTAGAGACCAACACGACCTAGAAGGTACAAAACCATCATTAGCACGGTATAACTAGAATTTGAGAGATGCGACGGAAGAGTGTAAGACAATTAAGGGCACTATTTTAAGTACACAAGGTAAAGAAAGAGGTTCTTCTCAGAGTATACATTCTCGAAACCATCAGACTTACACACATAGCAATTAAGGATCATGACACAATCTCGTGAGGCCAACAGTTTTCTCAAAACATTAAGCTTGCCCAAGGGGGCTAGTTTAGAGTATATCCTGTCTTCTAGGTATGCAACTGTATAATATCTGCAAATTTATGCAAAATAAGAACAGTTAGGATAAAAAAGACAATTTTCAAGGTTGACAAAAAACTTGAAAATTAGTGTGGAAGAATATTAACAAATCAAGAAAACCACAATAAGCATATGGCAAGTAATGGAAGTCGAGCTAATGGGAGTGCCAGTAGAATCATTCATAAAAATGTGTCTTGATCGAAATTTACATGCCGCCAAGTTCTCAGCAGGTCTGTACTTCGTAGATAAATTTCCAATGAACTCTCGGATATACCTGCTGCTAATGGTGCAATTTTCGCAAGTAGCAATCCTACCTAGTACATCATCTTCCTGTCCCTTTAGTATCCTCGTCGAAATAATGCTTAACGCATCTTCCATTAGGACAAAAGTGAAAGCAACTTAAAAGTTAATTTCTCAAAACACTGATCCCTCGTCAAATAGCTCCAAGAACTGCTTCTGCAGATATTTACTGCCCAATTCATGAATATTAGTAACTGTTCTCATCCTTTCTCTGCTCTTCCAGGACAATTCCATTCAATCACAGTGGAAATAGTTGAACGAGTTTCCTTAGGTACTAACATCTTCCAATTTTCATTGAATAAATTGTGTGTACCAACTGTTAATATCCGAATAGCACTTATTTGTTGTCTCTGTTTCCGGGCAGAACATTTTAGGCCATTGTTCGAACAGATCTCAAAATGAGAAGATGCTCTATATAACACTCAGTTTGAACAACATTGGTTAGAGGCACAAAGTGATCTCAAACATTTGGTGATCACTTAATTCGAAAAGCTCAAGCTATTAGAAAAATATTGATCACATGTCAGAGTTTATATATACGAGTCTTTTACAATGACAAACTATTTATGAGGCGGGGTGTGATCCAGAAGGCAATTTTGGAATCAATAGCACTTAATAGTATCAAGTGCCCTTCAAGTTCACCTTCTTCGGCGAATTTTTGAGAACAAGCGAGGAATATCCTGGAGTTTGAAATTTCCAAAATTTCTCTAAAATTCTTTTCTAGGAAGAATTATTTTCTTCTTTTTATTTTTTATATATTTTTTATTTTTTTGTAAATAAAGCTTTCAGTTGAAGGCAGGCTCGCTCAAGAAAGGAAAACTTTTAGTTCGTAAATGCTTATTGACCTTTGTCATTATCTCGGCAATAAATCAAATGTATCCTATTAGAAGTTAATAGATAAGGTGATGCACTATCAGAATCTAAGAAAGCTCAACAATCTTTAGACGTTTTCTAGATTTTTGATTCCTAGATGCTTTGCTTGAATCCTTTTCAGCAACCTTGGAACTAAATTTTGCAGAATGTTTGCCAGCTTCTTCTTCTTCTTCTTCTTCTTCGTCGTCGTCGTCGTCGCTCCTATCTTCAGATTCTGACCCACTACTACTATCGGCAGCCAAGGGAATTATCGGTTGATAACCAGCTATTGCAGACTCTGCAGCAGCAACAGCTTCCGGGGTATGAAGATCAGCGACACCCAGCATCAAGTCCTGAGAACATAGGCATCGAATAATCAGTTGTAAAATTTACTGTTGAAACTTGCTCCCCCACCACCATGAACAAATAAAACAAGACAATATTTACCATTTCAATGTATTCAGATTCTCTTCCACTCATGACTTCAATGTCATAATTTTCAGGATTGTCCTGTATTTTGTCAAGAGAAGGAGCAAAAACTTAGTGCAAACAGATAATAATCAGATGAAAACTATAAAAGTTCTGTACTTATATCAGTACTTATTATACCTTGGCTTCTTGAATCAGATTTCTATTTGACTCTGATATAACGCCTAGGAAATCCTTCACTTTCCCTAAAACTGCAATGTGACAAAGACCCAATATCATTTTGTTTATGTACTAGAGTTTCTCGGACTCCATATCTGGAGAAGTAGATTTTTTCTCCAAATTTGAATTTTTTTTTTCAGATATTTTTTTTTTTGTTAGGCACTTAGCCAATCATCTAATAGTATCCCCAATACAAGGTATCTGTTTGGCATCCAATGGGGTAATCTTAGGCGTATTACAGTACATGAAAGAGTGCAATTATTGAACTCTTTTTTCAGTCATAATTTATGAAGCAACCTAATTTTATCTAAGAAACTTTAGATTTTCGAGAAGCCCCCATTGGTTTAGAGCATGTTCTGAAAAGAACACCACTATGGTTACTCATGATGAATGGTCACTCGCAATTTGATTGCAAAACAGACACAATCTCAAAGTAACCATTTATCGTGAGCAACACTAGCATTTATCTTTCAAGAAGTAAATAATGAATTGGTGCCAGTGTTTCAAAAGGTCAAATGTGGTATTGTGGCAAAATGCATACATGGGAGGTGTAAGCTCAAGTCACTTGAAAGTGTATGCCTCACTCAACATATACCAATAAAATACTAAAAATATCAAACACAGTAGTAAACCCACAAAAGACCATGAACCATCCAAAAAATCCATAATAAAACATGTCAACAAAATTTTCAAAGTTTAAATTGGAACTAGAAATATAAAATGGGTAAGGGCACATGTAGGTTCTTCATTTCTTCTCTCTAATTCAATTTTTTTCTTTTAGTTTCTTGGGTTGCCACTATGAACAAACCCAAAATGTAAAGGGCATAACTAAAGAATGCTGAATGCATGCCTTTTCGCGTTGGCTAATGCCCTTACTCGGGTGAATTTCAATATAAGCCCTTCTAACCTTTTTATTGATCTCAAAGAGTAGGTAGAAGGATATTAGTGTTATGCCTCGAATTTCTATAAACCCAAAGAGTTATCAAAAGTCATTTGAAAAAACAACCTAATGTGAAAAAAGATTAGTTTTACTTGATCCAAGAATACTTAAAATAACATACTTATAAAGAAAAATTTATGACTTCCCAAGACAATTAATTATTAACAAAAAACCGCGCAAAATAAATTACGTTTCCAAACTAAAACACCTAATGCGTAAAATAGTTTGATTTGGTCTCAACAAATAATAACAGAAAAAAATATTTATTTTATTGGAAAGACATGATTTTCCTGGGTAAGTGTATTATTTGAAGTATTTTTAGATTAAATAAAATTGTGTTTTGTTTAAATTAGATTGTTTGTTTCAGATTTTAAAATTTTACTATCGCTTCCGTAATATTGAAGTCAAGAAATGACTTTTGGTAACTCAAAATTTAAGTGTTATAGATTGTAATAAAAGCCCTAAGCCCCGTTGGAAGTATGGCCAACGAGGACGTTGACCCCCCTAAGGTGGAGTGATTGTAACAACCACAATCCCCCATCGCCTGGAAAAAGAAAATTGATTTATAAATGAAAGGACAACTTCCAATTGGTATGAACCTTTTGGACGAAAAAGACTAGGCTCAAAGCGAACAATATCATACCAAGTGGAATGGAATGTTACAATTAGACTACAATAAAAACAAAATGTTAGCTGCAAGTGCAAGTTTACCTGTCGTAGTAAATACACAAATAAACTAGGAAATAACTATTGTGTGCTCATGGGAGGAGTAACTTTAGCTATAAGGTTGAGATCTTACAATGAGCATTCAAAGCATGCTAGTGAAGTAACAAAGCTAAAAGAATTTAGCATGTGGCCGAGGCTATTGAAACATGTTAACACCTTCAAATCTCTAAAGAGAATGGCATATTCAAGTATCACTGAACTAAGGTTCAAACAAAATTTAATTGAATGAACATGAGATGGGAGAGTTTAAATGAGGAAAGACAACTTGATTGGAAAAAAGGCACAATAAGTTCAGAAATAAAAAGTTCATTTGCTGCTTCTTGATGAGGACTAAAACGATATGGTAGCTCTACACTAAATATTAAGCATGAAATCAGATGCTTGTCTTTCAATGTTGCAATAAAATGTGAAATGAAAACTAATGCACTAAGATCAGTGCGGCAGCATAGAGATTTTCATGTTGTAACCATACCATTACTGCACTATTAAGAATTTAAAACTACAACGGTAAAACTCGGGAAAGCAACGCTGTTGGTGTTGGTCACACCAAAATGGACAATGACCAAGTTCACACTTAACTTGAAAAACATTAATATTCATAGCTTACTAGCAATCCATAGTCAAGGAGTATGGGATTGTGATCTCTTTTGTGAAGAAGAGATATTCATCGTTATTTTGGTCTAGCATGCCTGCTTGATGCAGAGTCGTAGAAGCTGTACAACTCCTTATACATGGGAGATCCATACACATCTTTTGCTAATATTTTGGGACACTCTAAATGTTGATCTTTTAGAACAATTATATTACTGAGTAGTTGGAGAATTGTAATTATCATCATAAAGTACAAGAAACACGTACTTGGTGCTGGAGTGAGGCTCTCATTGCATATCTCATTGTTTTGCCAGATTATTTGAGCAGTTTCAATAAATAAAATAAGCCACGTATCGATAAACATATCTCTTAAATTATCAGAAATAAAATATATGGGATCCATGCTACAAAACAGACTTCTCAACATTAACAAAGATCAAAGACTCGTACATTGGACCCATGGAAATTCATTAGTCAGCTAACTTTTCATGCAAGAACAGATTGAATTTAAGGGATGACTATTCCATTTATACGTAGCCAAAACTGAGATAGATAAACAATTGTTCTTTGCCACTAATGTTCAGTAAATCAGCTCAACAACTGCGCAGAAACATTATATCCGGAAAAAGATTTTGCATCCCAATTTCATCCTTGCAGAGGAAAGTGCAGGCACTTAGGTATATTTACTTTGCAAGCACTAAATTCTCAGTTGCAAACAATGTTTTAGTTAATACACCAAAAGTTTCAGAACCCATATACAAAACAACATGGCTCTCGAATCTGCTAATCCAAAAACATATAATTAACTATAAATCTTTTAAAATGTCAAAATCACCGAAATCCATTACCAAAAAGAGGAAAGAAAATAAAAAACAAAGCAGGGTTATCATTACCGTGGCTCTTGGGAACGGGACTAATGGTGGGCTTCTGCTCAGGTGGGTTTAGTTTTACAGTTCCAGGCTGCAAAAATGCATCATCTTTGCCGTAAAATTGAAGTTTTGACTCTGTAAAAAAGAATATCAATTCATCAAAAACAACAGTAAAAAACAAAACGAACTGAAAGTTTTACAGTAGATAGATAAAAGAAACCTAAACTTGACGTTGAAGAGTTAGCGGCCTCCAAGTCTAAAAGAACTTTGCTATTGGAACCCATCATACAAGTTTGCTGTATGTTCGTTCGTGAAGCCAGATGACGAAGAACAAGGGCGGGAGAGGCGCACAGACAATAATAGCTAGGGTAATATTTTAGGGAAATTTGCATCACTAGTCCAGAACCTATTCACTTAGTAGCAAATGAGTCCAATCCTTTTTCTTAATTTAAAAACTTCCCAACTATTATTTAAAAAAAAAAAAAAAAAACTAGTATATAACACATTGCATAATTTTGTAATAGTAAATTTTAATAAAATTTATAATTCTCATAAAATATGTAATTAAAATTAATTATCTATTTTAACTTCAATTTAATTTAAATTTTAATATCTATCAAACGTGAGCTTACATTCATTTTCTATTAATAATTTGCTTATCTCGTGGTATAGAAACGTTATTCACATTGAGATTATCTATCATAACCAAAAAGAGGATTCTCACATGACACTAATTTTTTCAGTTGTACAATTATTATGCAGATGAAGACGGATATAGATATTAATACGTAAATATGATCTTGTGATTTCACATGTACACGGATCGTGACAAATAATAAAGTAAATATTTTAAGTCTATATATCTTCACATGGAGATAAATATTTACTATCAATATTTATATTAATCTAACTTCAATCTAAATTAATGTAGTGACCTAACAAATCAAGATTTTATATTATAATTATATTATATTAAGTTAATCTAAATTAACCCAACTAATCTAATTTGTGAAAAACTTTTGAAATTAAATAGTCAAGAATTTCGATTTCACATAAACTATTAAATATCCATTCAATTCAATATCATTAAACCCATTTTCATAATAAAAATCAAATTAATCAATTTTACTTAGTAATCTCTCTTGAGCAAAATTAACGTTATTCACATGTCCAAAGCTTACTATATTTCTATGTAAACTCATACATATTAGCATATGTTTGACAATCATTAAAATGAAATATTTTTTTCTCAAACTCGTCTTCAAACACATATTCTCACAATAAAATGTTCTACACCTAAATTCAAATTTTTTCCTATTTTTTAATCATACATTCAACCAAAAAAAAAATCATTTTAATGATTATCAAACATGGGCTTAAAATCATTAATTTCGCATGAATTCAATCAAGTTTGCATATGTTATAATCATCTCTAGATCTCGTATCAAAACCTGTCACTTATTGAACGAACTAACAATTATATCTCATCTCGATTTTAATATTGTCTTAAATCAAACAATGGAATGTCAATTAAACACACAATAATCAATTAACACATAATCAATTTGACATGAAGTCTATTGAGACAAACATTAACTTATGTTACGTCGTTTATCATAATAACCAGTTATTTAGTCAATTATATTATTAAAATTAAATAATAAAAAACTCAAAAACGTCATCAAGTTCAATGTAAGGAATGAAGAAAAGAATCCCAACAATTGGTGTTATTTGGCACCCAATTCCCAATAATAAATCATCGATCTCCTTTGCAAAGCTTGTAAATTCCAGTCGATTGTGTTCTTCAACCTTTAAATCATAAATTGAGGTACAAATCTTGAGGATTTAACATGTTTGAAAGTGTATTTTTGCTTCACGATTTTATCTCTAGCCTCCACTCCTATTTGAATGGAAGGATTTATAATTTGTACACCTCAATTTGGGTCCAAAATAAAGTCCCAAGATAGGAAACCAACATTTCGGTCAATTTTGGATATCCAAAATTGTTAGAATTTGTACTTTCATTTGTACACTTTAGTCCTTTATTTATTTTTAATTGGATCGAGTCCTAAGATATTACAATTGAGGCCCCTCAACCGTGACTCCTTGGTCTCCTCAACTTTAATTCTTTTTTATAGATTCTCGTTCCTTTTCATCCGTTCTCGTTTAATACCGAATTTTCTCCTAAACTATTCAATAAACAAATATAATTAAGTATCAAGCTTATCATAATCACTCCCAAACGCTACTTTTGACGGTCTAAATAAGTTTAATATTTACACTTATTAAAATACATACTACTTGTGTAGTAAAAGTTTTCTTGCAAGTGTATATTGTATAGAATTGCTTCTTTGCCTCTAATATAGAGTATGTTTGGCTAAAAAAAAAAAAAAATTAATTAAAATATGACTTTTTTTTTGGCCAATATTAGTAGAGGGTAAAATCGTCTTTTCGCCAAAAATACTAACCTTCAAAAATGTATTGTTTATTTCCCTCCATTTTAGTTGTACTAATAAATTCGTATTTTCTCTCTTTCGCGGCATACTCAAGTTCGAAGAAATGGAAATGGTTGTATGCAGATGAAGAATCCCCGTCGAGATGAAGACTTTGTGGACAAATTTAAATCCTGATAAATGATTTCTCACTTGCCCATGCAGAATGAATATGCATGGACATTCTTTATTTCTTCGGTGCAATCCCTCTATGTGTGCAAAATCAAGGGAGCCAATTCTTGGTTTTCTACGTTCAAGGTGGGAGACAGAAGTTGAAATCAGATCACTCTGTTCATCAGGAGTTGGTGTGTGAAAGACTTTGCTGTTTGGTTTTGTTCGTAGAGTCATTGTAAATTGGATTTGCATTTAGATATGTGAAAGATGTAAGATATGTAGTGAGAATGTGTATGGGTTTTGGGGTTTTTGTGTTAGATGTTCTCTTTAAATGAAGAGACGACTTTACTCACAACTATATTTGTTAAAAAAAAAAAAAAATGTCAGATTTTAATTTNAATGTGTATGGGTTTTGGGGTTTTTGTGTTAGATGTTCTCTTTAAATGAAGAGACGACTTTACTCACAACTATATTTGTTAAAAAAAAAAAAAAATGTCAGATTTTAATTTTATTGGTCAATTGACAATAGACTGGACACTTACCATCAATTTGGGCTTCAGGTGTACGCACTTGAAAGGTTTGAGACCATTGATGCAATAAATAAAATGTTAGGGATAAACATGTAGTGTTTTGAAAGTTTTGGGGGTGCGGTTACAATTATCCCAAAAGGTAATCCTATATGCATTATATTTGTAGCTTCCGAGAATAAATTCAATTTCTTCACCATTCACTCCCTAAAACCTATACGTACACATGTACATACAATGTCATCGTTTGAGTCCCATTTTATCAAAAACTCATTTTCAACCACACGTTCTTTAAAAAAATACTATTCCAAAATATATTTCCCCCAAAATGAGGCTCAAACAAAAGCAATAATTAGCAAACTAAATTACTAGGCAATGTGGGTATGGTTGGCCTAGGCAACGAGTTGATTGAGGTCGAGGCAATCATTATCGTCAGTAGTCATCGTCCTCTGTCCCATTGAGTATTTTTGTCTCCTTGTCTAGTCCCCATATCTGATTAAGACGGGATGGGATCGAGCGGGAAGGTCCTCTGCCACGTTTATTTTTTTAATCATTTTTTTGTTTTTATTTTTTTCATGTCTTTAGTTGGTGAAAATCACTAATTTTTTTTTTTTCAATTTGTAAATGATCGTGTTTCTTTTAGAAGTGATGATTATTTATTTATCTATTTATTTTTATGTTGATCAAAAATTTATATTTTGAAATGAATTTAAAGAGGACGGTGATCATATTCTCCGTACCCATCCCACCCCCGTCTTAAGGCAGCAATCCTCACCCACCCCTGCTCGATGTACCCAATTAGATTGGAAATCTTTGTCCCATTCAAGGTGGAGTCTTATGGGTATCGAGTTTAACAAGTTTTATTGCTATTCTTAGGCAAATTTAACAAGAAAAGTTACTCGGCACGTTTACTCACTCAAATGATGACATCTATCTTTTTGTAATACTTTCATTAAATAAATTCTTTCTCCTACTATTTTCCCAAAAAAAAAAAAAAAAGAACCCACTCAACTTATTTCGTGTCATTCTTTTTCTCTACTCTATATTTTTCTCTTACTTCTTACTAAAATTTTAAATTTCCTCAACACGTACTATTAGATTTTTTTTAATATAATTTTTTTTTTTGAATAATATAGAATTAAAAAGTAAAGGAAAATTTCGAATTTACTTGCAAATTTATTTTATTTGAAGAATGTATCATAGATATGAGTTTATAAAAAATAAGTTTTAAAAAAATCATTTAATTCTATAGTGGCCTAAGAATGTAACAAACTATTAATTGATTCTTCATTGTTTAATTCAATAGTGGCCTAAATTTATTTTTTATACGTAAAAAGGGAGTAAAATAATTTATTTTGTAATTAATCTCAAAACTGGCAACTATGCAAGCTGTTAAGATTTAGTGTTAGATACCTCTCAAATAAACAGTAGAAAGAAAAAGGCCAAAAGAAAGAATATGACCAGAAAAGCATGCAGAGATTGAGTTCAGAATATTGAAGAGAATCAAGAAATGCTCTTAAAAAAGCTTAAAACTGAATGAGAGGAATGAGAAAAATGCGAAAACAATAAACCTGTAGAAACAAAGCTATCACAAATGTCGGCTACCAAGCTAGTCAAGACATGAAGTTCAAATTTTGAAAAATGTAATCCAAATCTTTCGTAGAAGATACAAAGCACTCATTGCATCCTCTACTACAAGGTATGACACTTTACCATCGAGGCAATCATCTATCATTAATCATTCCCTTTGCTCAAGGTAATTACGATCAGTGTCAATAAGCAAAAATTTGCCCTCTAAATTTAGCGGACAGTTTAGAAATGGCAACAAGGTGGACAATGATGCCCCCCTTATTCCTCCCCCGCACCACCAAGGAACTTTCCACCTCAGAGCCACTTCTATTCCTGATTAAGGCGAGATTAGGGGTTGGAGGCCGGGAACTCCCATTCCCCATTTACCTCCCTTTTTTAAAAAAAAAAAAAAACTATGATTTTAGTCCTCTCTCTCTCAAATAACTAACATAATAAATCCAATTGAGACGAAAACCTGCCTGTGCTATTGCATACCCAATCTCACCTTATACCCTCCCACATTTAATGGGACCCACGCGGGACTCATATGAATTAAAAAAGATAAAAAATTCCCCCCACCCCCTAATTGTGAGGGGGCTGTCAGGGAGGGTGTCAAACCCTCCCGAGCACCCTCTCTGACAGCCTTCTTGTGTCCAATAACCTCTTTTATATAATATAAATATTAAATCGAACGAGTTGAGGGCAAAGACAATGATTTCCATCCCCGACTCGGTGCAAATTTATTTTCCTCGTCCAACGGAAAACAAAGATCAAGTCATCCCTTCCATTGCCAAATCAATATTTATAATTCCAAATCGAGAAAATAAAATTGATTCCAAAAAATGTCCCATATCTTGTTGGCTAGTTTGATATTTGACATTATATTATCATTAATTGTTTCCTATTTCTCTGTGGTCCTATTGGCGTGTCTTTTGTGTTAGGTCGAGTGTCTTTGTATTGATAGTTATTTGTTTAGGCTGTATAATATATGTCAAGGAATCTTAATAAAACAATATAATATTCATTTTATCTAGTAGGAACCCTTAATTTGTGGATGTAATTAATTCCGTGGATAGAAAAATTGAAGCATATATTAAGAAAACTGATTTTGGATGCGTTTGATTGTCAATATTTTTTTATAAAAAATGTATTTTTTTTCCACCTAATTTCCTACCGTTTGATTGACAAATTTTCCACGAAAGTATTTTCTTACTTTTGGTCACGTAATCATATTTTTGTTGAAAGCAAGGAAATTATGAAGATGTGATTTTTATTTTCTAGGCAATTCACTCTCTCATTCATCATTGCTCTCTCGTTTATCCATCAATAAAAAAATGGACAAATATAATATTTTCTTGGTTGAAAATTAAATCAATCAAATACATTTAATTAATAATTTCCATACAAATAAGTTTTAGACAAATGAATTGCCTAAAATATATTTTCTTTCAATACAAATTTTATGCTCACAATCAAATGAACTTTTAGAGATTTACGGAGACAAACTGTCCCTTTAACTCTCAAACAAAATTTTATTTTCTATTTTATCCTTCTATATATATTACCTTTAAAATTTAAAAAAAATATCTAAATTATATTCCTTTTTATTATTTTTTCTCATTTTCTTAAAATAAACATTGTTATAAATTAATCAAATCGGTTCGTTGTCAATTAATGAAATAATTTTTTTTAAAAAAATTAATATTAGTACATTTATGTTAAATGTAGAAAATAAAATTTCTGTTGGCGTAATACCTAAAATATAATAAATTAGCATCAAATAAGGTTCAAATTTTGGATATTTTTCATTTTCTTTTTCTACTTAACAATTTTTTAAGTAATTTGTTTTTTTTTTTCCCTATATGAACGCTAGCTTTTTATGGTAATATTTAAATGTATGTAGGACAGACGGGCTGAGGATTTAATTTAGTGACAAGAAAGGGATCAGATCCCCATAGCATAGAGTGCGGAATATGCCAAACCCCAATCGCAGAATTTACCGCACCGACTCTCTTTACATTCGGTCCCCGATCTATAGCGTTTGTAGCATCTTGGTCATCTACCTAATTTTTTGTTGTTGGAATTGTTCACAATCATCGAAAATTGGTGCACAATCAGTCCTCATGAACAGTTTGTGAGAAAAGTCCACTTTATCCTCTAATTTCAATGAAACAAGCTAAAAAAAGAAGGAAAAAGCCATATGTCTAGATTATTGTTTACAGAATTTTTACAACGCAGCACCTGATTGACAAATTTTTTTCAATTGCAAATGAAATTTTGAGAAGCGTAGTTCTAAAAAAATTCTG
This sequence comes from Fraxinus anomala, assembly GCA_903798345.1. Taxonomy (NCBI): domain Eukaryota; kingdom Viridiplantae; phylum Streptophyta; class Magnoliopsida; order Lamiales; family Oleaceae; genus Fraxinus; species Fraxinus anomala. Next base: position 8,624 of record CAIGRN010181767.1, on the reverse strand, counting down.
TCAAAAAAATTATGTAAGTATAGCATGATTCAAAAAGAAAAACGTAACTCTAGAAAGGAATATAGGTGCTTGCTCTTCAGCCTATCTACGAAAATCTTATTTTTTTGATGAAATCATGTCTTCAACTGGCCTTCAAACATCTTTTTATGGCTAGAAAATTAACATTCAAGATTTGGTAGTGGTTTGGGGATGGGGATGGGTTTTGCTAGGGTTTGGGCTGTCACACAAGTTGGTTGCAAGTGGTAGGAAGAGTTTGGAGGGGTCAAAGATGATGGTGTGCTCAACTTTAGATTTTTGAAGGATTAAAATTGATGGCAGGGTTTGATTATAGACTACCGTTGACCTCGACCCAATCCATTGCCATTCTTAGTTTGGGGTGGGGCGTAGGGTACTTATGAAAGGAATGCGGTGGTCGTGAAATTGAGGGTAGGATGAGCCAAATGCGGCGGAGAGGATATGGGAGGGCTTGTTGTCCATTAAGACCTTGTCTAGGAGCAATTGTTATAGAATTTTAAGCAATAATATATCTGTTAGATAGTGTTTGGTTCTTGAAATTCTGACATGAATTGACTTCCTCTCTCTGATTTATGCACAGCTTATTACTTAATATCCCTTTATAAAAAACTCACCTACACCTTACATCACTATACAAATGGTATTTTGGTTACATCTTACTTGCAGCCTCAATCGATTATGATAGCTATTTGACACCGTATACTGTATAACGGTAGAATTTTTGATTAAAAGTTAGTAAGAAGAGCTCCCAGACAGGCACTAAGACTAACAAGCACTAATTTTAAAAGATTAGGGATGACTTGTACCAAAATATTAGGTCAAGGACCAAGTTGTTATAAACTTATGTTAATAGAGAAAACTGGGGGGATGGATAGAAGATTGTAATCATATCTAATGACATTCTGACACGTGACTCCGTTTTAGCATCCACCTTGTAAGCATCACGCTCCTCCTAGTTTTCCAATGCTCCTAGCTCCAATTTCATATTATAGATAGTGCAGTCAACTGAAAGAGAAAATCAGAGAAAGAGAGATTGAAAATGTCGATGAATCCATGTGCTGCTACACTTTGACTTTGATCCTCAATCTGCTACACCATTGCGATGAACTCGGAGTTTTGTACATATAGCCCTACTTCACTGTCACAGAAAGATCTGTAAAACCTCCTTTTTTTTTTCCAAGTTTTTGATTTATTTCTTTGTTTTCTGAATACCCTTTTCATTCCATTTTCTCAATTTTGTGCCTTTTAAGTTCTGTGTGTTGTTTTGGTTTCATTTTTATGGTATTGTTGATTGTAAGATAATATTTGTTCGATTGATCTCCGGATATGTCTCGAAGTGGGATTTTTAGGCCTGAAAATCTGGGCCAAAATGCACTAGCAATGATTCGCAACCTCTGCTTCTCATTGTGTGTAATTGGGGTCTTGATTTTCATCATAATGGCTGCAACTTACGAACCTGATGACCCAATGTTCCATTCCGATTCCACATTCAAATCTGATAAATCTGTTTTCAAGACTGGTGAAGCCTTGTGGGCATCGAATGGGACTGCCTTTGAGGAGGCCGAGAATCGTGGTTGTAATGGGAAAGTTGTTGACCCTATTGATTGTGGTGATCCAGAGGTATTCCTTTTGTTAATGAGGGCTGCCATTGACAAATTTAAGGACATAGATTTCTATCGGTTTGGTAAAGCAGTTCGCGGGATCAATGATACTTCTTGCCACATGGCTTGGCGATTTAGGCCTAAGGAAGGGAACGCTGCTGCATTTGATAGAGATTACAGAAACTTTGTGCTTGTCAGCGAGAATTGTACAGTTAGCGTGGTTGGGATTGGGGATTATCATTCGGGGGTGAATGCGTTGAAGAGGAAAAGGAAGGGGAAAGACGCGAAGACGGAAGAATTTGAAAAGCTGAGGTCAGAGATGATTGAGGAAACAGCGAATGATTCGCTTCCTGGGGTGGAATTGGATGGTTCGTTTAGTCGTGGAAAATATTTGGTTTATTCTGGTGGTGGTGATAGGTGCAAAAGTATGCAGCACTTCTTGTACAGTTTCAATTGTATGTTGGGTGAAGCTCAGTATTTAAACCGGACTTTGGTTTTGGATTTGAGTATATGTTTGCCTTCGATCTACACATCATCTGGTCAAGATGAGGATGGTAAAGATTTCAGGTTTTACTTTGATATCGAGCATCTAAAGGATACAACTTCACTGATGGATCAGGGTCAATTCTGGTCAGAATGGAACAGGAGGCGAGAGAAAGATGAATTAACTCTTCATCTTGTGGAAGATTATAGAACTACACCTATGAAACTAGCTGGAGTGGAAGATGCTTTGATTATGAGGAAGTTTGGGACAGTGGAGCCAGATAATTACTGGTATAGAGTGTGTGAAGGTGAGACGGACAAGGTTATTTCACGGCCATGGCATATGGTATGGAAGTCGAGAAGTTTGTTGGACGTGGCATCTGCAATTGCTATGAGAATGGATTGGGATTTCGACGCCATTCATGTTGAGAGAGGAGAGAAGGCGATGAATAGGGAGCAATGGCCTAATCTTGATAGAGATACTTCACCAGAAGCTCTTCTGGTGACTTTGCAAGGCAAAATTGAAGCAGGCAGGAACTTGTACATCTCAACAAATGAGCCTAATACATCCTTTTTCGACCCTTTAAAAGCCAAGTACTCGACTCATTTTCTTGATGAATTTAAAGATTTCTGGGATGAAGACAGCGACTGGTATGCTGAAATAAAAAGGCTCAATAATGGAAAACCAGTTGAATTAGATGGTTACATGAGGATGTCTATTGAAGATGAAGTGTCATTGAGGGCTAAAAAGAACTTTGAAACTTTTAATGATCTCACCAAAGACTGCAAGGATGGTGTTAATACATGCATATCTGCCAGCTAAATCCATATACTGAAGGTCTCAGATTTCGCATTGTAGTGTTTTGGTTTTCAATTACTTTCAGTCTTCATCAACTATAAGTTGAGTTAAAGCTTGTTTGAATCTTTGCTTTTGAAGGGAAAAAAACCCATAATTATTTCATTAGTTGGTATCCTGTAAATTGTTATTTCAGTTGTGTCTTTACGACTCTTATTGATAATTTTCTTGAATTGTAAACTGAGAAATGTTTCCTTCTGTGTTTGTTATCTAAATGCAATTACCTTGATAGAAGAGGATGATTTTCATAAAGCCTGAACTGAACTAAAACCTCAGGTCCATGGATAATCAGAAACTTTTCACACAATTTACAACAGATATATTGGTCACCAAAGACCCGTCACTACGAGAGGACGCATACAGAGCAGCTAAGTAAAGGCATCAAACAGATAAGCGATGCAAAATCTTATTACATATTCTGTACACACTACGCAGAACAGCTGAACTTCCTCAAAAAGTGATCTATCAAGCGACTCACATTGGACAGGAATCTTCCTCGACTTCTTCTTCAGGAATCATGTTATTCCTACAAAGAGGACATGTGATGTTCCAATAGTTCAACCACTTCTCAAGACAAGACTTGTGGAAAACGTGGCCGCAAGACAGTTGGTTAACCTCTGCATGTGGCTCGAATTCAATCAAGCAGACTGAGCACTCTTGTTTGGGACAGTCACATGTGAACATTGAGTCATACCTAATAGCTGGTGTTCTGCTACGGAACTCCTCAATGTACGATTCTGATGGGCTCTTATGACAATGAACCGAGTCTAACTGCTCCACGGAGAATTCTTCCCATGATGCAATATGGATGCCAATGAGAAGAAGCACAGAGCGAACAATCTCCTTCATAATTGAAATGGACATGGCTGTGTTTGCCAGAATTACACAGAGTACACCCGCATCAGCCGCACTAGAATAACTTGAAAGACCCATTTTTGGACGTGGAACCTAATGAACAATTTGGAAATATGTACTCAGCCAACGAGTATAAAATGAGATAAAGCAAGACTAGTAGTCCAAGCACGGATTATTAGTTTCATACACGTTCACGTTACGCCAAACATATTCCACTTTGGCAGAGTAAAGTTTTGAGAGATAATATGGAAAGAAAGTAAATCAATCTTCTCAAGACTTGTTTTTGTCTTTAGGGACAGTACAAGAAAACTAAACCTTCAACCTTTCTCCTCTTTTTTCCTCGTTTCCTATGCAGCAAATCTAATTGGAGAATATATCAATAAAAGAAGGTTTCGAGACTTGAATTTCTAGATGGAGAGCTAGTACTTCCTTTTAGAGAAGAAATATAAAATGCACTGGCAAACATGATTCTTCTGTTTTTGATATTGCTTCAGACATTAGCCATGTTTGATTGCAACGAATTCCATGGAAAGAAAAAGGAAAATGAATTCCACTTTGGCTGCAACGTGAATGAAAATCGAATTCTAGCTTACAACCACCTCAAGCTGCATTTTTATTGTTTTCATGGAAAACGAATTTCTATGAATTTAGTAGATTTTTATTTTTCAATTAACATGAAATTGGAATTCCTTTCTACCTTTGCAAATAAAAGTTAACATAATCAAAAAACTATTAAAAACAATTCTCTAAACCACCCTGAAATTTAAGCCATATGATGCACTCAAACTATGCCTTTTTTTATGATACATCAAAAAAGAAGCCAAAAGCTTCAAGAATTCTAGAAAAACCCTCTTGGAATAAAAGTTTTGAATGGATCTTCCACTCTAAAACAGAAAAGAACAGTCTAGAATTCATTCTGAAAACAGATGTAACTTAATTGTCCATCTAAAATTAAAACAATCAGTAAATATATGAATTATGGGCAAATATAAAAAGATCTGAAATTATATGAAAAAACAAAAAAAACTAGAAAATACAAGATCTATGAATTGAAACCCACCAACAAATTCACAGATAAAAAAACCCATATTTTTGTTTCCTAAAAGAGAAAAAGAAGAGAGACTTACAGATTGGATTCAGCTCAGAAGTTAAAGCCCTAACAAATCAAGAAAATTTTGGGATAGAGCAAAAGAGAGATCGAAAGGCGAAGAAGTGCCGACAACGGTGCTTCTATCTATTCCAATTTATTTATACAATCAAAATCTGCAGACCCCACCACAAATTTAACTTTCATCCCACCATGTTTTTAGCTTGTAGCACACTGTACATTGTAAAAATTATCCTCTTTCATTCGTCTTTTTTGGGTAGAATACTTTTAACATTTGCCAGTTGTTCTAGCTTTGTCCACTGGGACCGATCAAAACAGTAGTTTCCAGTACTTAAATGCAGACAAAGAACCCAAAAAAACAGACTACAGCTCGAAAACTGGTCGAAAACCGTACCAAATGGATAAATTTACCGCGAAAAATAAATATACTTAGCTTTTTCTTTTATTTAGTTAAAAATTAATAGGTTTTAATAAAAGTTAATGTTAAGTGTGATTAAAAAATTGATAAAAATTGTAGATCTTATAGAATATGTGGTTGAAAATAAATTTAAGAAAAAACTAAATTTTAAAAAAGTTATATGATGTACTGTTGAACTACTAACTAGTCAAATAACCACTCAATTCAAATTGTAGTAACATGACAAACTCAATTTGAATATCTTCAAAGACGCCCTTCTGATGGCGTCTCCAATAATTGTGTTAAATTGGATGTAAATCGATATTGCAAAATCACTTTTACATTTCGATAGATTTAAATTCAAATTCTGCTCTAACGAAAAGATTTAAATTCAATTTTTACCTTTTGTGAATGTAAAAATAATATAAATTTGCATCTCATTTTATATTTTCTACAGGAAAACGCAATTTGCACCTCCTTTGCATCTTTCCATTGAAGATGTTTTCAACCACTTTAAAAGTTTAAATCTCTATTTTACACCTCCATGGAAGATGCTTTAAGCTTCTAAAATTTTAAAGTTTCTTAAATGTTTCAAAGACTTGTAATTGTGATAATTTTTGTCCAATAATTTTTGCACGATTTCGATCATGTGTGGAAAATAAGAAGCACATGGACACATACATAGATTGGAAAATGAGTTGACGAGCCGACGAACTAGTACCATTTTGCACGTGAAATCAGACCCTTAACATCATAGGAGGCTTTGTTTTTATTATTATTATTATAAAATATGTATATATTTACATATTTTTCACCTCATCCATTGAACCAAGACTATTGCGTTTGATGCACGGAACGGAAGTCATAAATTTTGTTAGATAGAAAGATAGGATATCGCAATCTAACTTTCCGTGCGTAGACCCATACGTGCCACGTGAATATCACAAGGTAACATCATTTCATGCCCAAATTTCAGTCATTCTAGTTACTTTATTTGCTTATTAGTGTGCACATACAATGAATCAAGATGAGCCATCCACATCCTCTATTTGAACTACTCGATTGTTGAGTAAGAGGTTATAAAGTAAGTCAAATCAACTAAAGTTTGTTGAATCTGTAAAGCATAAACCACATCGACTCAAACTGGAGCCCATGACTATGTCTTCTCTCGACACCCCCACACGCCTACCATTAAGTCGCAACAGACTATGGCGATGGTCCGATATGGTAAACACCCTCAATTCCCATGTAAACACCCTTAGCACTGGCCTAGAATTGCCATAAATACTCGTATATCTCCACTCCTCGCAATCCAATTGTCTAGCCATCATATGAATATGTCTAGAATAAAAAGACTAGATAGTACATCCCACTTTGCTTGCCATAACCAATGTTCTAAAATATGCGCTTAAGAGTCGCCAAGGAGCGATGCACGGAGGAAACGTCAAGCCAAGTGGCTTGGCGCCTTATTTAGTTATTAACGGCAATCGTTGACTGCTAATGTGTGTATAGGCGCGTATTATTATCTTTTTTAAAAAAAATTCTTTGACATTTCTTTTAAATTAAAACTTAAAGGTTGATTTATATTTAAAACTTATTTTTTTGTTGAAACTTTTGAAAAAATGTATAAAGTTTCTATAAATCTGTTTTAGATGTTTGATATGCATTATTTTTTATTATTAAATGATTTTTTGATTGATTAAAAATTAAAATAATATTAATAGAAGAAAACGCATTTTTATATTTTTTTTATGCATATGTCTCGTCTAAACTTGTCTAACTCATAGTTTGGTCTTCACGCATCGTCACGTATTACACATTTTAGAACATTGCTTTGAACACTTGTTCTATACGTGATCTATGACTCCAGTACGCTCTACGGTATGTTACACAATTTCTAAACGACTCCAACATTTGTCCTCAACTTTTCACTTTTTATTGCAATCGAGCTCTTATAAGATAGTTTCCGCTTACATTACCGATAACTATAGTCATATTTCCTTAGGGATATAATTCTTAGGTCAATTTCAAAAACGAGAGAGAGAGAGAAAGAGAAAGAGAGAGAGAGAGAGAGAGATATTATTAGACTATAAGAATCACATTTCATAACTAACAATCTTATAAAATTGTTTCAAAAATCAGATGGTAAATGTAATATAATAATATATAATAAAATCTAAATTGGGATAAAATGTAGTTTAAAATAGATCCAAAAAAAATATATATATATATTCCATTTTTAAAAGATATTTATCACCCTCCCCCTCACAATCAAACACTGACTCTCTCCCTAGAATCGTGATTTCCAAAATCTCTTAGACTCACTACAATTTCTACCTAAATCTTCGATTTCAAGCCACAATCAACGTGTGAAGTCACAATTCAATTGAAAAACTTTTAAAATTCTTCATATTTCCAAAATTTATGAAAATTTCTTCTAATCGCAATCGGTGAGTTTGCTTTGTGAAAATAAGTGTGCATTTTACCAAATTTGTGACATCTATTTTCTATTTTTGTGATCAGGGAGTATGCATTTGCTATTTGTAATTTCAGATTTCTGAACATGTTAATCTAGAATTACGTTTCTATACATAGTTAGGCAAAAAATCATCTGTCGCCATTATTTACAGCCAATGTGATTATCTATGAACATTGCTGTGCTTCATTCACATTGACACACGTCTATTGATTGTTATTATTTGTGATTGCTGAATAAAATAGGTTGTGACATCTATGTTAAATGCCGTGACTAGTCTGTATGTGAAATTAAAACATATATGTGACAAATTTCATTGTATTAAATGTGACTATATGAACATGCTTGTGTTGACGGTATGTTAATTTGTCTACATTAGACGTGAATTTTTGTGGCCTGTACTAATATATGTGCGTGACTTCTTTCTTCAAGTTTGAAAACATTTAGTATATTATTCAATTGTGCTTAAAAGCATAATTTTGTACTTTTTTTTAAATACTTATAACGCATTGTGACCAGGTGTCTGTAGAACTGTACTTGCTCCAAACTAAACCAAATCAAACTAAAAGATAAGTTCTGACTGCCATACTAAGAAGAGGAAGAAGTCAGCATGTGAGAGATTTCAAGTCGTAAAATGTGGAAGATGTAGTGAATCCAATCACAATCGTATGACATATTCACGTGGTGCCACTTAACCAGAAAGTGTTAAAATTGAATGCAAAGAAAAATCCAAGTAATTCAAATAGGTTATGATATTCTTCGTAGTTGCAAATTCTTTCATTTGATTTTCGAACTAGGTATTGTTGGATTATATAAATTGACAGTTTATTGCA
>CAIGRN010181766.1:0-41472 GCA_903798345.1 Fraxinus anomala | reverse complement strand
CATTTATGGAAAAATATCCTTTTTTAAATTTTTATTTATTTATTTTCTAAATTTTGCTAAAGTTTTACTATTTAAATCATTGTAGGCCTTTTGAGGCCGCAGTTTTATTAAATTGAATAAAATTTTAGTGAATTTTTCTCATCGTTGTGTGGTTGTTCATCTTTCCTTTAATCTTCCACTACATCAAAACGATTTTGAAAAATCTGAACCTAAATCAAACTATTTAAAACGGTTTGAGATTTTCTCAAATCTAAACCTAACAATTTTGGTCCAGTTTTAAACCATATATTTTTTCTTTCATTCATTTTATCATTAGCTCAATGATTATAAAATAATTTTATACTTTTTTAGCAATAAAAAAAAACTATAAATATTGAATTGTAAATTTAAATACCAAATAAACTAAAGAAAAGTCTCAGCCATGGGGTTATGAAATTAGTGTAATTAATTATTGGTATTCGCCAAATTACCTATTTTATATTAAAATTTAATAGTTATATATTTTGGGGGTTAAGATTATAATTTTACAGTCTAATTTTTGGCAAAAGTTTAATTTTTTTTTTTTTTAAACCGCCATTAAAATCTCAAAACCTAAATCAAACGGTTTGAGAAAGGGTTAGCTTATTTCTAAACATTTTCGCTAACAGATGCACGTGACACCAAATCGATGATTTCAAAAAAGCAATTTCTATTTGATTTTTCGATTTCGCGATTCTTACCTACATCACTAGTTGAAATGTTATATATGACCTATAAATTGAATATTTACTATCTTTCATGTTTAATAGAGTTTATATAATATTACTTTAAAATTGTGAATAACAAATAAAAGTTGTCTACAAATGGACGGGAGCATTATTCCATAGAGGTAGTCGATGTTTTTGTATATGTATGGTCAAATGATACTCAAAGGACAAGACTAGACACACACGAGTCGACCTATAAATTTATAAAGTGTGTCAAGACTATGTTTACTTGTCTTAAGTTGAGTAATGTTAACATTTAACCCTATTTTTGCTACGTAGAAGTTCTTTAAACTGCTACTTATGACAATTTTTGTACCATTCAGTTTCAAATATGTTTAGTAGCACGTAACAAACACATTTTAATTTCGACCACGTGACTCGTCTTTTCAAAATTTCAAGTGGGATATTGATATGGTAGTGTTTGATATCTTTTAGAAATGTTTATCTTTGTCCATTCTCTTGGAAAGATTTATACTAAAGAATAATTTTGAAAAAGATTTGTTCTATACGTACATTTTTTGGTAAAGATCCATTCGGGAGTAGACAAAGGTTTTTAAGCCAACTTGTCTACCTAGAATGGGAGTTTAGCATTACCCCTATCCTAGTATATTGACTGCCAAAATTTTACATAGAGGGACATGGATCTTCGCTTTTACTCTTTGACCACAATAATCATTTCATTTCATTTCAATTCATTGCTTAATTAAAAATCATTGTTAAAAACTCCATTTTACCCAAATAATATTTATCAAATAGGGGCAAAAAAATATTAAGACGACACTAAAAATAATATAGTTTATAAGTTAAACTTATTCATTACAAGTTTCCATACATTCATATGTCTACATTTTAGTTTGTTTGAATATTCTCAGAATTCATTGTCCAAACTCCAAAGGAAACAAAAAGGGTAGAACCGTAGAAGAGTTTCGAAGAAGAGGAAAAAGTGAAAACTTCTCTATTTTATGAAAACATATTCATATTAAATGAGTTTAAATAAGCTTCAATTACTATCATTTTGGTTGCAGTTGAGTTATATTACTCACTATGTATCGAATTAAAAAATGATTTTTTTTCTTCTATTTTCTCTCATTTTTACGTGTAATTATCAATCCGTCTAAAAATTTAAATTACAAATAGAACACATTTGAATTTAATGTTGAGCATACTCATTCACGTGCATATCATATTTATCCTTTTATCAAGTGTAATATGTTTATGATTATCATAAATCGATAATAATAAAACTTAACTAAAGATCTCTATCACACCCAATACTATATATAATTACTTTTATAGCCTTAATAAATTGTTAACACGCACACATTTAGCTCATGTTTAAATATCATTTTTTAGAAATAATTTTGTAAAAAATAATTTTTTAAGAGAACGTATAGTTAAAATGTGGGATAAATCTTAGGTTTTATTGGAAGAACATAAATTATTGCATCTCATCTCCATCAAATCTTACACTTTATAAATAAATTAATTAATTGAAAAAAAATGATTGGGCCTAGACCAAAGTTCAGTGTTGGCATCCTTATGGCAACATCCAAATCATGTAATTACAGGACTTATGCTTAAAATTGATTAACACAATTTTAAGTTCAATATTGAGTCAAAAGAGTAATTACTCTTCAAGGAATCTATAGCAAGGGATTATGGTGTTCGTAAGAACCTCAAGAATGAAGAACTTATAGAATTACAAAAGTCTTAAACAGAGAATGTTATAGGAAGAATTCTATCATAAGAAGAAAGAGGAGACCACAAAATACATTCTCAAATATTTTAAAATGTTTCGTTTAAAACCTTTATGATCTTAATTGGATTTAAAATATTTTTAAAAAAAATGTGTGGTTGAAAATAAATTTTGAAAAAAAAAAAAAAAATTGGTTTGGTAGACAAATAGGGACTTAATTAGTGAAATCTTATATAATATTTCCTTTTTCTTGAGATCCCATCTTTTCCTTATTCATATGCAAAAAAAAATCTCTAGAAAATCAAAGTTTTTTTCATTATAAACTTTGACGAGGAAAAAGATAATTGATTTTCAAAGCAACTTATGAATATTTTTCTAAGCTTTGCATTCATATCTTGGATCTAAAATTTAAAAAGCTTAAAGGCAACATTTTTGGTCTTTGGCTCTTGGTCATAAAACATAGAATTCTTCTAAGTGTTTTGTGATAATCTTTAGTGATCATCAGGAGAAGTCATCGTTTTCTTCCGAAAAAGAAATTTTATAGCTTTGGATGGAGTTAAAAAGCTTCAAGACAAGTGGTGCTCGCTCAACAAGTCGAAGAAGTAATTCTACGTCTATATCAAAGAGAGAGTCTTTATGTATTTAAGTCGAGCATGTGTCTGTAATCACAGAAAATGAAATTGTTCCTTTAGGTACAATCTATTTGAAAGAGTACTATTTGTCTTAAAACAGTTCTTCAAATAATTCCTTTCCCATGTATATTCTATTATATTAGCAATGTGACTTTTTGTTAGACTAGCTAGAATTATAATGAGACTTCTCAGTGAAGCCTGTGATATTAGGTTTTTCAACAGATTGCTGGTAAAAGAGAGTGATTTTCCTTTTCAGTGTCAAAATTATTCATTATTGTTTTCAACTGAATACAAGGAAAACGAAAAGAGAGTAAAAAATTCCCACAATTTCAATGCCAGAGAGAGATAATGGTTGCACAAAGTCTATTGCTTTGACTCCAGCCGGCGTCATCCTACAAAATGAAAGCGTATGTTCTGGTCCATCAAATGCTTGGAAAATTCCGCCAAATGCTTCCCCCGGATTTTACGCCATCCCTGCTTACTATTTTTATTTTCAAACTTAATTTTGTATAATGATTCTATTCATACTTGCTTGGTGTTGTCTCTGTTTTTCTTTTCCTTTTTTTTTTAAATAAATACTACACCAATTAAACTTCTTTACAAAAGAAAATGACACCCTTATTGACCAATATTCACATGAGAGTGAGACCCACGTGAATTTAAAAAGAGGCCAAAAAAATCCNTTACTATTTTTATTTTCAAACTTAATTTTGTATAATGATTCTATTCATACTTGCTTGGTGTTGTCTCTGTTTTTCTTTTCCTTTTTTTTTTAAATAAATACTACACCAATTAAACTTCTTTACAAAAGAAAATGACACCCTTATTGACCAATATTCACATGAGAGTGAGACCCACGTGAATTTAAAAAGAGGCCAAAAAAATCCTCTCGCCCCATTGTTAGGGGTTTCTAAGGGGAACCCTCCCCAGCATAGCAGGGTTAATACTATATGACAACTTTTATTCAATTAATTAGTTACAAAAAAAAAATTTTGTTAATTAGTACAATAGGAAATTTACAACATGAATCTTACAATATTAAGCCTCCGCAAAGCGATGCTCGTTGGAAGGGGTCTTCTAGGAGGAACCAATTTATAAATAATTTGTAATTTTAGTTAAAGTTAAAACATTAATTTCAATCACAAATTCATAACTAATACTTACTATTAGAATTTGAAAACTTGTAACTACTGGTAGGTAATTTCCATTATTTCAAACCAAATATTACCTAGGATAACTTTCTTTTGGACTAGGAGAAGAGTTTGATTTTTCTTTCTATCATGATATCTATTTAAAAAGAGGCCAAAAAAATCCCCTCGCCCCATTGTTAGGGGTTTCTAAGGGGAACCCTACCCAGCATAGCAGGGTTAATACTATATGACAACTTTTATTCAATTAATTACGTACACAAATTTTTTTTTTTTGTTAATTAATACAATAGGAAATTTACAACATGAATCTTACAATATTAAGCCTCCGCAAAGCGATGCTCGTTGGAAGGGGTCTTCTAGGAGGAACCAATTTATAGATAATTTGTAAAGTTAGTTAAAGTTAAGCATTAATTTCAATCACAAATTCATAAATATTACTTACTATTAGAATTTGAAAACTTGTAACTACTGGTAGGTAATTTCCATTATTTCAAACCAAATATTACCTAGGATAACTTTCTTTTGGACTAGGAGAAGAGTTTGATTTTTCTTTCTATCATGATATCGATGTTGCAAGTTAATGAACTTTTTTTTTTTCCAACTAGATATAGATGTGTAAGTTGATTAATTGGAAATGATAGGTCTATACTAAATGTCCCATGAATCGTGTTTAACACGTATTTGTACAAGTATTACATGACATTTTAAGCAACTAACGGGATTAGGCTGACCAAGGTATGACAATGAAGGTGGCAACAATCTAAAACAAGTGGAGAGATTTGTCAAGGATAAAATGATAGCCAGGTTGACAAAAATAACCATATTAGAGAAATTAGTCACCGCAAATGAAATTTGGTCTAATATATTGCTATGAATAATCAGTTGAATCTCGTCGTAACAAAACCCCACAAAGTAGATATAGTTAGTATATACCCAGTACATTCCTTGGGGATGTGGTTGGCTTCACAATATGAAGTGTCCATTCTAATCAATAACGTGTTCCAAGAACATTAATTCTCCCCCACCCCAGAACCGGATTATAGGCTGATCTAATACTGTTGACACACAAAAAGTGTAACCCAAAGTAAATAACCCAAAGAATGAAGCTCAATTGGGGTAGTCCAGGACAAATGCTCCAAATAGGACCATTGATGAATGCAATGGAGGCAAAAAAAAAAAGTAACGCCATCGTCCAAGCTTGCAAGACGTCAAAATCTGAGCAAATGGAGTGCCTTACGGTCGCCCAGAATGAATGAGCCCGTTTTCGTCCAAACCTTCGAGTCGCCTAGGATCTTAGCAAACATGAGATATCATGGTTATCCAGAACGACAGTTATTGAAGCAGTTATTGAGTAATCCCATCACACCCCAAGATTCAAGGATTTGAGTTGTGGGCAATTAAACGACAAGAGTCATGGCAACAATTAGAAATGATAGTTTCACGACAAATCAGCCATCATAAGGAAAATGTATAGTTATAGAGCACCAGGCAGCTTCCAAGTAGTTCTTCCCAAAGAAACTATCAAATGAGTATAAAAATGAAGAGAAGACATAGAAAAAAGGATCCCGAATCAAACACTCTCAACAAAAAATATGTAATTTCAATTTCATAGTTTAACTTTAAAATTTTTCTTTTAGTATTCGTGTGTTTGCGCTCCTTGGAGGCATTTTGTTCATTTCCAATTTGTAAATCTTTGCCAAATAAAACATCCATTTTTAGGACTTTGTCTCAAGAAGTCTGTTCCTTACACAATCTTCTGAACCTTTTTTTAATTGTTAGCGACAATCCGCGCGAAACAAATACGTTTTTTTTTTTTTTTTCATTAAAAAAAAAAAAAAAAAAAAACTTATTACTAGAGATTTTTTTATTATTATTTATCGAGTACTATTTTGTTAAAGAGCCCTTGTTCGGTAGAAATTTAAATCAAAGTCAATAATTAATTTTAATCATACATTTCATCAATTTTTATAAAAATTTAGTAAAAATCTGATTTTAATTTCCATCAAACAGGAGCCAAGTATTGTTCTTGAGTAGATATTGTGTTTAGCAGTGTTTTTTTTTTTTTTTTAAACATAAAAAAAAAAAACCCTCCCCCCCCCCCCCCCCCCAATCCGTCACTGATTATATGCACGTTAAGTTAAAACGATTGAGGTCATTCATTATACGTTTATGTAAATTTCAAAAATCTATACGTTTGTTTATTTATTTAACTACTTGGTACATCTGTTTTGTGTTTATAGAAAGTTTATTAAATAACACGCGGGTCATGACTCATGACCAAAGAATTTGATTCACTAATTTCTTGTTGAACTAAAACTTACGCATCTAATCGAAATTTTTCCAAATATGCAAGGAAATTACAAGTGAAATTTGTCCAAAGTCAATGTTCCACAGTCAAACCCGTTGAAGTATACGGTTTCCTCCTCTCATTTTTCCATGGAATCTCAACAGCCCACGTCATTTACACACACATGATGAATCCAACTTGAAATTTTCTCAAACAAACGTTAAATACTAAATCAAACATACCACTTCATCCTCCTCCAATTTCATCTACCAATTTCCAAATTATTCCGCCATGGGATTCGACGATGACGATCCTCCTTCCCATCATCGAATAAACACTTACGATCTTAACAGTAAGATCATGTTCACAGCCATAATTTCATTAGCATTTGTGGTGCTGCTTGTCACAATCCTCCACATATATGCAAGATTCGTCATTCGCCGCCAAGCACGGCGTCAGGCTGCCTTGCTCCGCCTAGCCTTCATGACAAGCGCCACTAATGTCCAATCGATGGAGCTACCAAAGATCGGCCTCGATCCGTCCGTCATGGCATCTTTGCCCATATTTGTGTTCAAGCAAACAAATGGAAATATTAGTGATGGAATGGGGTCAAGTTCAATGGAGTGTTCAGTTTGTTTGAGCTTGTTAGAGGATGGTGAAATGGCTAGGACCTTGCCAAATTGTAAGCATACTTTCCATGCAGAGTGCATTGACAAATGGTTTGGATCAAACTCAACCTGCCCCATTTGCCGGACGGAGGCCGAGCCACGGCTGGTGGCAGAGCCACGGGAGGACGTGGCAGCGCCCTCGGCTCCACCATTCCATGGTTCTAACTCTATGATCATAACAAGCATGGAAGCTACATCAGATAGTGGAATTTTATCCACAGCAAAAATTGTTGGATCAAGTTCAAGATTAAGTTCATTCAAAAGAATTCTTAGTAGGGAAAGATCATTCCGAAGAATCCAATCCTGTGGTCAAGAAGATGGCTTACCTGATCTTGAGAGGCAGTGATAATAAATAGGTACAAATATCAAAGATTAAACATTATAACTTCCAATATTGTTCCAATTTAGAAACCAAAATATGGAAAATGAGAAATTAAACATAGATGAGCCAAACTCTCGATAAGGGCATAACGCTATAATGGATAAGATTTTACTTCAGTTTGTCAATTGCTACACAATTCACATTACTAAACTAGGCAAGAGGTTTTTTTTTTTCCTTTTACATGTAGAATTATTAATATATTTAGAAATATTAGTTAGGAGATATTATGTATAAATGTTGATATTATGTATAAATGTTTAAACATTGAGATTCTTTGTGTCGTGAAATTAAGTTTTGAAAGTACAAATACATTATGAGCCCGTTTGGCGAGACTTCTGTGTTTGGACCCTGCATTTCAAGAAAGAATAATTAAAATTGGATTAATTAGTAAAGATGATTAAGAAAGATTTATATTTTTTGATAATGAAAAAGATTCTTGTATTTGGTAAAATAAAGATTAATGTGACAGGTGGCATGCAAAGATAATCTTTTAATTAATTAGATTGCTAGGTTGGATTGCTGGTTGCACCATGTGAACTTTAGACTATACATTTTCTATTTGTCAACCTTTGACTTACTATAAATTTATTATTTATATTATTATGAGCATTTTCCACTTTGTAAAGGGGGCTGTAAAACATGGCCATAATAGTTGGAACATTGTTCTGTATTTTATGCGAATTTTAGAATTGGATTGTCATAATAGATTATTAAAAAAAAAAATCACTTTCGAATGTAATGCACGGTTAGTATAACTAGTTAGTTTATATTATTTCTTAGGGTCCATTTGATTGGTTTAAATTCAATGGAAAATGTCACATTCGAAAAATTCAATTTTTACTTTAGTTGTTCGATACGAAAGTAGAAATAGAGTTCGAATTCCTAGGTACAACCACTTTAAACTTGATTTTTGCCAATTTCATGAAAAATACATTCCTATAGGGTACTTGAATTTTTATTTTCCAACTAATTAAATGGAATTGGAAAGCCTTTTTCACCTTTGTCAATCAAACAGACATTAAATTCATCAGAAGTAACATTTTCCATGGAATTTAAACCAATCAAACGAATCCTTATTTTTAAAAGTTTGAATGGTAGTTTTACTTATTTCTAGGGTAGTTAAGCCATTTTGCTATGAGACTATTTAAGCTTTTGTAATCTCCTTTTTGTATAACTTTTACTCATTTGGTGATTGGAAAGCTTAGCCTCCCTTTTGCTTTCTTCTTCTTTCTTATGGCTTGCAATCACAAAATTCACGAGGTGGAAAATAAGGATATCATTAATTCTTCCTTCCCATCTTTGCACGCACCCTCTGCATGCAAAGTGTTGTTTCTTGAAATCGAAAGAGTGTACTCGATTCTCTTAATAGCACGGCTAAAATTAATTGCCTATTTGGGGGTAGCACTGGTGGTCTTGTTGGAGCTATGGGATAAGAAAATGAGAGATTCTTCCATAGTTTTCCCAAATTCTCCATTTTTTGCTTTTAAAAGTCGGATGGATATCCTCCGCCACCTCATTTCAGTCTAGTTCAAAATGATTGTGATTTTCTTGATTGAGTTAAACTGATCAAATTGTTTATTTGAACTTTTAGGCCTTATTTAACAAAATCAATTCATTTGTATAAGGAGAGATCGTTTTATATTTCTCGGTATTTCCTTATAATTGTGGAAACATATATTTATATTGAACACGATTAAAGAAGAAAGCTAACCCTTGCCTGCCTTGCATTGTCACTGTACACCATCGATGAGAAATGAATTTAAAATTTTATTCATCATATTGTTCAATCCACTATCGTGGAGCTATCCAACAGTCAACAAACACCGAAATGATCACACACAACTCGTATGATAAAGAATTTTTGCGAATGCAAACTAAAATTGGACTGAATTAATGGTCATGAAGTATTCACATAGTGATTAAACAGAAGTTAATTTTAAGCCTTTGCCTCTTCTTTTCCCCCACATTCGAAACCATTTATATTCTAACTTTGCCGCTTTCAGAAAGTTAGCGTGATCACAAAGAACAGAAGAAACTCGATCCATCCTCGACCCCATCCGCGAGTAATTGAACGACTGGTATTCAAATTCGCAATGGCCCGATTCTATTGAGGATTGTACATATCTCAGGATACAATTACAACAAACCAAGTCTACATTCTTAATAAATTTAGGGTCGGCTAAGTTTTAAATTGTTCCACATCCAATGCAAGGGAGCATTCTCTAATGAGGGAGCATGTCAAGAAAAATGAAAATCACAAAGCATAATCTATCTCCAAACACGAATAGATTGTGGTCCGATTCTAATGAGGTTCATCCGTAACTCATGTAAGCAACTACAACAAACATGACTAGTTCCTAATAAATATGGAGTTGGCCAATGTATGAAAATGTTCGACACGCATTCTCTAATATGAAAAGAAAAATGAAAATCACGAAGCATAATCCATCTCCAAATATGAAAGGATTGTGGTCCAATTCTAATGAGGTACATTCATATCTTGTGTATACAACTGCAACAAATCATGACTAATTCTCAATAAATTTGGGGTCAGCCAAGCATGAAAATGTACCACATCCACGGCAAGCATTCTCTAATATGAGATTGTGTCAAAGAAAAAATGAAATATGGCATACTATCTCCAAATATGAAAAGATTGCGGCCCAATTCTAAGAAGGTTCGTCCATATCTCAAGCTACAACAAACAAAGTCTAAATTCTCAACAAATTTGGTTCGGCTAAGTATAAAAATGTTCCACATCCACCACAAGCATTCTCTAACACGGGATCTTGTCAAGAAAAATGAAAATCACAAAGCATGATCTATCTCCAAATATTAAAGATTTTGATCCTATTCTAACGAGGTTCGTCCACATCTAAGATTTATTCGAAATAAATTTGAGGATGACTATTCATTCACTTAGTATATGTTCCACTCAGTGAGGCCATGCTTGAGGAAGTAATTGTTGAAGGCGAACGACGCCGTACGCTGAAGGTCCGACGGGTCATAACAGGGCTCACATCTATCCTTTTCCTTTTTCTTGCATTACTAAATAAAATAACTAATTTTCCAAGTTTATAGTTTTTAACACTTCAATTTTAAAGTACATTGCAAGAAATTTCACTTTTAACCACAAAATTTTACGTCTTTTAAAAGTATCTCGACTAACTGTTTTCAAGAAACAACTAAAAAGTTTATTTGGTACTAATTAAAATCAGATTTTAATCTAAATCAAAGTCAAACAATCAATATTAATCATATATTTCATGGGTCTCACAACTTTTCAACTACACATTTTAAAAATTTATATCACAGTCTATTAAAAATCTAATTTTAATCCCTCACTAAACACCCCCTAAATAATGACTTTTTAGGGAAAAAAATTCACCACAGTTCCTCCGCCGCTCCTCCGCCGCTGCGGGCGTGAACCACTGCTAAGGCATAGGAAAAGAACGAAAGAACCCATGATAAGATTGCACTTGCAGGAGCCTTAGACATACAGAGAGATAGAGGAGAAAGTGGGGATAGCCGTTAAGAAATGGTTCTTTATTGAGTTTACTACATTTTTTAATGGGATTTATATGGAGGAAATGTGACCGTTGCAGTCACTGTGAGAATCGAGAAGACAAGACAAAGATGGTAGTCAGATCATCAAACTTAGTACAGACGTTTCTCAACGTTATTACAGATGAAATGTTGAACTTGTACGTGCCAAGTTAATCGAGGTGGTGAGCACCAACAACATGGTCTTTATCCGGATTTTTATTTTTTATGTTTTTAAATTAAGATCATATATAAAAAATAAATTTATCTATAATAACTCTAAATTCATATAGATCAAGATCAATCATGAAACTTGTAAAATTTTATTTGATAATCTTAGTTGTTAATTTACACTTATCAACATTGTATTCATCTATTTTTAAAATTATCTTTAAAATCAATTGTTCGAATTTTGACAACACTAACGTTGTCAACCATAATTATCAAACATGATTGTATAAACGGGTTAATTCGATTAAGATTCATCAAGTCAAAATTCATTGAATTTAGATTAATGTTAATTAATTGAGAATTAATAACGGGAAATTCATACACGAAAAGAATTTTGTAGTATTTATTATATATTAAAAAATGAAAAGTAATGTATTTTTGAAATAATTGAAATGTAGTAGGGTTAAAATCGTCAAAAATATGATTTTTATTTGATGTAACATTTTATGAAGTATAGATTTTATAGCAAGTATGTCCTAAAAATTTGATAAAGCCCAAAATAAACCAAAAATAATAAAAATAAAAATTACGGGTGTGTTTGAATCACATTATTTTGGAAAAATGTATTTTGAAATAATATATTGATAGAAAATGTGTAATTGAAAAAGAAGGAAAATTATTGATACGATAAAAATATTATTTTATTGAAAAATGTGTAGTTGAAAATGAATAGAAGAATGAGAATTTTAATGTGACTCAAACAAATGCTACACACAAACCTATTTTTTAATTATCCATTTCAATAATAATTAGATCATTTTGACCTTCTTTAAAAAATAAGGCGTCAACCCCTCATCACACCTCCTACAAAGCATTAATCCTAACCCCTTTGAATCATGCTACATGTATAATCTAGTTTGACAATATTGATTGACAACTCACAATTGGTAACATCACATTAATCCATTTCAAAAATTATTTTTTAAATTAATATCCCAAATTTTGACAACACCAACGTTATCAACCATCATTGTCAAGTATGATTGTACAAATAATATAATTGAATTCTTTGTACTCCAAAAAACCATATTACCGTTCACCACCATACTCTCCCTAAACAACTCCCACAACTTCTTCGAACGTTGGCTATCGCCTATCGACTCTAACACCCCTCACCAACATCAAAACACCTCAACATCCACCTACCTAACCTCACATGATTTATCACCAGCCAATTCACCTTTCGTAGTTGCATTTGGTAATGTTGCACCGTCGCCACCACTTTACTGGTTAACGACTAAAAACCTTAAATCATCTCCTTCATCTTTACAAACCTAAAACATAGCCGCCTCCTTAGCAAATTGAGGACCAAAAAACGTGAATTCGACCGTTGTCGACGAGACCCACCATCGCAAACCTAAACCCATGGCAGCACCGTGCAATTATGCTTCTGCATCGATGGTTTATTATAGTCTGATTGTGGGTTTGAGGTATGTTGAAAGTGAAGGTGGTGGTGGTGATCGTGGATTTAATGAGGAGGTGGTAGTAGTGGTGGGTTGAATTTGGAGGTCGATGTTGTCTTTATAGCTATAACCTTGTGTTTATGTTCTTGTGTATGTGATATGTTTACTTGAATTTTAAGTTGCAATATTTTATCAAGGTCATAAAACATGATCACCTAATTTTTTAAAATATTCCACAAGTTTATTATTTTTGAATTTGTATTTTAAAGCCCTTATGTATTTTTCCTTAAAATAAGCAACACACACCAACGTTGGGCTTTCCTAGCAGGGCCATGAACAATACGCACTGCACGTCGGTGAACTATACTGAAAAGTCACAAAATATCCAATCCACCGTCCACTTGAAGTTTTCCCCGTCAGATCTGTTGTCGTTTTCGTAAACTAAGATTAACCTTAAAAAAGCAAAAGCGTAAAAAAAGCGAAGATACTGTCTCGATTAAAATCGGATAAATTATAATTTGCCACGTGTACAATCTTATCCATTTCTTGAATAGGAACTCTTTATCTTCTTCAAATAGAAAAAGAAAACCTCATAATTTCTTTATCTTTCTACTAAATTTTTTTATCAATGTCTACCACATTTTCACCGATCCTTTGCTCCGCCGCTCCAGCAAACTCAAGGAAACCCGATCCATTTCGTAAATCGGCGGAGGGTGCCAATTCGAACAGCTGGTGGACACCGATCTTCGGGTTGTCTTCCGAACCCGATTACATCCAGGGATCCGGTACTAGTTCTTCCAAGAGCGAAGATTCGGGCCGGATCGGGAACGAAATGGGAAGATCCAGATCCGACAAGTTATTCCGGGGATGTTTCACGGCAGAGAAGGCGAAGGAGCTAAGGAAGAAGACCATTGAGACCTCGACTTTTCACGATATTATGTATCACTCTGCAATCGCCTCCAGGCTTGCGTCCGACGTTTCTGGCCGTTGATTTTCCGGCGAGGCCTATCAATAATCAATCCGTGGAACCTGTATTTCTTTTCTTTTTAATTGGTAGGAATAAGGTTGTGTTTGGCTGTAATTAAAGTTAAAGACCCTTATTATGATCCGTTGGCATGTATGCTTGATCAACGATCAATGTATTGTTCGTTAATGAATCTGGATTATTAATGAGATTAACTCTTTTGCATTTTGATTTAGGAAACAAGATTCTAACTTCTGTTTCCATTCTTAAAATTGTCGAATGTCTAATTATTTCTATAACATGCTAGCTAAACATCGATTGTTGATATGTGGAACAAAAGCCTAAAGATGGACATGGTAAAGCGCAAGCTCGACTTCTACAGTCAAGGTCAAAAGGCCAATGAGTAGGCTGCGTTTGAGGTGACGACGTCCCATCAAATGCTCCCTTTTTGTTCTTTTTCTTTTGTGGGTTCATCGATACTTTTCGAGAAACAACATAGTTTTCAGACATTGCCACTTTGCACACTTGGGTCCTAATCAAATTTGTGAGGTGATTAGAATTTCAAATTTTCAATTTTGACGCACGGAAGACCTTACTTGAACCGTCAAATAAGCATGTATCGCTCACGTGAACACTTTTTAAGGTCAATATTGCCACCCCATCCTATGTCCCCCTTTTACAATGTATGATACCATTTATCTCAATTAAAGATGATCGCAGTATGATGTGATATTTGAATTAATACTTGTACAAGCTCATCATACAACTCAGAAACAATACTCAAGTAATATCCATGTCGTGGCCAACGTTCATTTAAACAAAACTTGTCGTCTTTACGCCACATATCGGGCAATGATGTAGAGGGCACATTCATTTTGAGACTCGTTTTTCTTATTCCTGACAAAATCTCGTGAAACCCAAAAATGGAAAAGAGTAATACTTCCATGCTGCAAAGCATTGATTTCCTCGGACTTCATTTTCTCTAATTGGAAGTTATTCATTGCAAAGTAGTTAAGCCTCATGCACGACATGGGTCATTGAACACTAGTGACGTAATGAATTAGCATGCATCAATTTTGAATGGAAGCAATTGGAATTAACATAAACGATAAATATATGACTAGAATTTGTTTGGTAAAACTTTTGAAAGGTGATAAAAGTACTTTAAGAAATTATTTTTAAACTCATTTGAATAATTTTTTAAAAGTGTTTTATCCAGTTAGAAGAATTTTTTAAAGGAAACTCATATAAGGTAATTTTTTTCGAAAATTATATTGTATCGAGTGTCGCCTAATCAGACAAGGCAACCCTGTGCCATAACCTTTTTTTTTCCCCTTCTTCTGGAAAAGGGTCTAGCATCAAGCCATTAGATTGTTTGACCAAACAATTATGATTTTGATTTAGCTTCTTTTTGTGTTGTTAAAAATCAGATTTTTAGTATATTTTAATAAATATTGAGTGTTGTGTATTCCCCCGCCTCACGACTTCCCCAAGCGAGGCAAGTCAATAGCTTCAAATGCATGTACGAGCCATCTACAATCCCTTGTGTCACAGCTACATCTATCTTTAGAAAGTTCATACTATATTATACATGGATGAATCATCCACCATACATAAAGCTTTTGACATGGATGAGTCACTCCCATGCAAGAAAATCTTTTTGTTACATCGACGAAGATGTGTGAAGCATTCCAAAGGGAGCCTACCCCAAAACCTATGAGAAAGACTTCATTATACTCATGTATGAATCATCCAATGTGTAAGAGCCCTTAACTTGGATGAGCTACTCCATGCAAGGAAGTCTTTTGTCACCTCAATAGGAGAGATGCGAAGCATCCTAACGGGAGCTCACCTTGAAACTTGCGAAGCCGACCTATATTCAAAGCATCACCTCTGTATTAGCTTTACCACAACTGCTTATATATTCAAAGTCTCGTCTTTGCATCAGTTTAATTATAGATATTTATATTTAGAGCCTCTCCTCTAACCAAAATCTACATATTATATGAACATACATACCTGAACTCGATAAATTATTGTGATACTAGTGTCCTAGTAGCATTACATTGTCACTGCTAGCATATGCATTATATTATTGCTATCGGGCATGCATGCCACATCACGGTTTGCATTTTATGACCTTATTTTCATTACAGTCATTACGTATGCCACGTTATCTGCATTACCATTTTATTATCAAAAGCATATTACTGGATATGATATATGATAGGTTATTTGTATATTATGCCCTTGTTTGAGTCCTATTTTTTCTTCATTTTTTCAAAATTCATTTTCAACCACATATTTTTCAATAAAATAATATTATATGCAAATTAAAAAAAAATCTTATTTTTTAACTACACATTCTCCGTCAATCTACCATTCCAAAATTCACTATTTTTCCAAAAAATGAGGCTCAAACAAGCCCGATATCTTGAAGAAGTTTGATTTGCTATTACTTGCATTATCGTCATGAGTATTTGGAAGGGTCAAGTGGGCCCCAATTTATTTTGTATATGTGCAATGAAGATATTGTATTTTATTTCATGTTGGTTTAGTACACATTACAAAAGAGATATTGGAAATTTTGGTGGATCATAGCGTGATATTTTTGAAGTAGTTCGTAAGCCCTCACTCATTAGAGCTGCTCATGTTTTAGAGGACATCTGTAAGCCCTCATATTTGGGAGACTATTTACAATTATTTATTCGCACACGATAGTTCATATTTTCTAGGCAATTCATAAGCTCTCGCTTAGTGACAACTTATATTTCAAAGTTCGACATACAAACAAATGTACGACTCAAATTTGAGATATTATTGTTATATCTACAAATTATGTGGCATGCATGTGATGGAGGGGTCTCACATATACCGGCTCGACATCAATATTCAATTGAATTGTGCCAATTAAATTAGATAACTACTTTTTGGGCCTAGGCTTAGGTCCAATCTACTAACTCACTTGGCCCATTTTCCTCCTCTATATTAGTCTAGTTTATTCGCAATCAATGCATGAAGATTATTATATCCTTAGCCAATTTTCCTCTCCCATCTCTTACCCTTATTCTATCTCTCGTCCAGTTGTTTACTTGATTGTCGAAGTGAAAATAATCTTCGAATCTTTTTCTCGACTGATGGGCATTTAAGTGCGCAATTGATGCCTACGTGGAGGAGATGTGATCGAGATTCTGTTGATCACGCGTTCGTGCAGAAATTGAGGACAATAAATATGTATTTGAAAAATTAATAAAAGTTATAAATTTCATAAAATGTATGATTATGATTAATTTTTGGTTTAGAAGTTTTTTAATATTTTAATTCAAACCATATAGGGGGCCTAATTATAGGAAATGAGGTGCCTTTTATAGAAACAAAAAGTAGATTTTCATTTTTCTCTCAAATTAATGGGCTAAATATATTCTCATTCCTCTTCCATATCATTTCTCAAAGAAACAGGGGCTACCTGAGATCACAATCCAAACCCTAATCGGATTTGCAGAGGAAAAACATGTGGAGAAGGCTCTCTGTCCACCTCCGAACTCTTGGCCCGATCCGATCCACGCCCAAGCCCAACCGATTTCACACTCGAATTGTTTCATCCCTTGCTCCGGCACCGTTCAATGGCTCGCTCTCCAATGTCTATCGCCAAATCAGTACTGCACCTGGTACTTCTCTTGACCCTATTTTCTTTCCTTAATTTCATTTTACATATTCATCTTTTCATTAAAAATATACAGTTGGATGTAAGTTTCATTTAGGTGAATTGTGTGGATTTAATTTTGGGGAACGCGATGTGTTGAATAGGGAATGTGACTTCACCGAAAAGTGTGGAGAATATAATGCCGATTGCAACTGGTCATGAGCGTGAAGAGCTCCAAGCTGAACTCGAAGTGAGAATTTTTATATTATTCATTTATGTTTGTGGAGGTTCTGTTTCACATTAAAGTAAAATATATAGTTTATTAATATTGTTCTGATTATTGTATTATTCGGATTAGGGAAAAAACATTCTGGAAATTAACTATCCCTCTGGACCCTTTGGAACAAAGGTTAGTGTTCGATCTTTCGTTTATTAAGAAAGTTTGTGTTGATCAATTACTTCTTCAGATGGTCTGTTGTCTACTGATTGGTCTTTGGAGTTACTGTGATCACATTATTTGATTCTTATAAGCTGATATGCCACATGGTAAAATGGAAGTCCACTCGAAGTTCAATCAAAATAATGATGGGTCCATTGGTTAGGATTTATGGTGGGGGATATTTAGAACTATAAAGAGTATAATACCTTATTCATTGTTTTAGACTATTTTAGATTATAAATTCAAAAGAGTTGGCATGAATGTTAAAAATTGTGATTATCAATAAATTCTTAATTTGTGCTTTAAAGATTCTCTATAATTTATTTGGCTTCTGACTTCTTTTGCCCTTTTTATTGTCTCGATTTTCTCAAAGATTCAACTCACCAGCAAATGGATTGCTGCATATTTTTTGGGCTCCATATTACTTCTTTCCCTAGCTTGTTCAATGAACTTTCCTGATTTGATTTCAAACATGGTGTTAGCACTCTTTAGAAGTTTTCCTGCATGTCAGATGTTACTTTGGTGTTAGATTTGCACACGATGCTGAAGTAGCAAGAACATTTTGTTTCCCCAGGCATCCCTTTCTTTTGAGAAATAAACTGAATTTAATTGCTGACCTCAGTGATTAAAATTTTCGTTTGAGGCTAGTCAATCAACTTAAATAGTCATGCTATTGCCTTCTGTAATTTTCTATTCACTGCTTGTCAACTTTGAAGCGTTTATATCTCCTCCCTCAAGCAACGAAATGAAATGATCAGGCAATAAAATAGCGAACCTTTTAAATAAAAAAGGAGTCTCCATTCTCGTGAAGATGTAAATGCCCTTTGTATTTGACGTTAATCTCTATCTTTACAGTTTATAATATTAAATCACATCATCATCCTGGTCTTCTCTGAAACTACATCCATATATTGAAATCTTTTATATTTTTCTTTACACATTCCCATTACTTCACTTCTTTGCTTCTTATCTCATTCTTTGATGCTTCAGATTTGATCTATTACAACATTTTGTTTGATTTTAGGAAACACCTTCTGTGATCAAGTCTTTCTATGATAAAAGAATTGTGGGATGCCCTGGAGCTGAAGGGGGTAGGTTTCAGTTATCTATATGATCAGTGATATTTGTACTTGATAGTTCATTTAGCCACACTTTATTTGGTTTTTGATCAACTCTCTCCTGGAAAATTTAATAGAGGATGAACACGACGTTGTTTGGTTTTGGCTAGAGAAGGGAAAGCCACATGAATGCCCAGTATGTTCACAGTACTTTGTGGTAAGTACGTGATTGCCCTTGATTAGTTACTCATAGTTTGACTATGACCCTGGCATGGTAATTCTGTATGTGGATTGAGAAGAACTTTTGTATGCATTAAATTCAATTTTTAGCACCCTGTTTTACATGGGCTTCAATTGGAAGGTGCCTATCATTCAATTTTGTGATGGTAGCCTCATTTACTCTATTTTTACAACATCATGTCTGGTTAAATTTTGCGTTTCTAGTGATATTTGGTCGATGTAACTCATTTATGTTAAAAAAAATGTTAGTTTGCATCAATTAGATGTTCTCCGGACTAGATTCATGAGTCCCTTTTTTTTTATTATTATTATTATTATTATATGTTTGTATTCATTGAAAATGCCTCTGTTCTAGTACTCAAAATGCTGTTCGAGTTTTATTTGCTTGCAGTTGGAAGTAGTTGGCCCGGGTGGACCCCCTGACGGACATGGTGAAGATGAGGATCATCATCACTGATTATAATTGGCAATTTACCTGCCAAAATAAAATCTGGGCACACGATGAGAGATTGCACAGTATATACTGCAGCTCCGGGACTCAAAAGCTTTGATTTTTGGCTTGCCTTTTTTCGATCTGTTGTTTTATGGTTGCTATGGCAACAGCAGTATCTGTTAACCGTTCTCGATTGTATTTGGGATTTTAAACACCGGCTGTTATCCATTCGAAATACAGGCTTTTAGCCTTCTTTTTTTCCGCATACCAAAATAATTGATGGCTATTTCCAGTTCTTTGTAATCACTCTTGCCTATTCGCAAACACACGGATCTTCATACATTCTAGTTCTTAAATTCGTTCTTATTTATAAATGGTGAAACATATTCGCTCTTATTTATAAGTGGTGAAACATATTCGTTCTACCGGACTTGCTTGTCTTTTTCAATTTTTCATATGAGATGACCCTAATCACTAGTGTAAAAACCCAAAAGTTCGAAAAAAAAAAAGTAAAGAAAATGCCTGATATATTTTGGAAATTATAAAAAATTTATTTTCACTACCAGAATCCATAATAGTTGCCATTTCACGTGTTCATAATCTGTGGGGTATTTTTTGAACTTGTAGGCTATTACAGTACCTTAGGATTTCGGCAATTCAAAGATCTGAATGATGCAGGGCATTTAACAACTCAATTGTTTTTCCCTTTTTTAATAGCAGACGAGCTTAACTTAATAACTGGACGAGTTCTAGTGATGGAGTAAATTTATGGGTACGTTTGAATGCTCGATATTTCACAATTCTTGAAAAATTGCCCAGAAAGTCTAAATTACAATCGGTTTTATTCCTTGCAAGAAATTTAAGCACTAGATTTCTGTGAAGCATATGTTCAGTTAAAACAACCAACCAGCGATGTCTGGAGCAAACTCTTTGAAGCGTTCTTAACCAAGATTTCTGAACAGGGACCGAGTCACTCATCGTCCACCTCACGCCACGTGTTGGTTGATGCAAATATTTAGGCACATATTTAAGAGCAAATCTGAACGTTGAGAAACCTATAAATATTCCTGGCTGCCAGCCTGCCATGTCAAACCTTTCATTGTATTTCTGTCTGATTCAGCAAAAGATACTAGAAACAAATCAAGAAAATGGCCAACCAAGGTCCCAACAATCCTAGCAATGCTGGACAACCCCAGGTAATTTTTTTATATCATGTTTATCAGACATCACATTTTTCTTCCTTAACTATATCGAGTATTATCCATTTTGACATAGAAACCGGGCATCGTGTCTCATCTTGCATTAGATTAAGCCGTCTCATCAATAGATAATTTCTCGTTTTCATCCCTCTAGTTTTTCTAACGATTCTTTAATTAACTTGTTTGATTAATTATCATCTGCCTAACTAATTACAGGTGTGGAGGAATGACATGCTAAACCAACAATCCGACTCCCAAAACCAAGATCACTCAACTAACTTCCTCCAAGAGGTAATCTTGGATTTTTTTCATTTCACCAACATGATTAATATTTATTTTTTGGGCACGTTTGGCTTTACTTAAAAGACGGAAAGAAGAACTTCACGTCTTTTTTCGATTTTTTTCAACAGTATGAAAAGTCATACTATCCATAAAAGATGGGAAAAAGCACTTCTTTTTGTCTTTTAAACAAAGCCAAACATGTTTTATATATCATGCAATATTATAATTATCTGGCTTTTTTGAAATTATGAAGACTGGAACACAAGTAAAGAACATGGCACAAGGAGCAGCAGATATTGGGAAGGGGGCGGTGCAGGGAGCGGTGAGCATTGCCAGGGGAGCAGCACTAGGGGCAGCAAACGTGGCACAAGGGGCGGCTGACGTCGTGAAGAATACTGTAGCATCAGACAATAATGTCACCACTAATACCAACACCGCCTCAGGCTGCCCTGGCACCACCACTGACACCAACCTAGGTGCCGGAAACTACTCGAGCAGCAACCATCCAAGCAATCCCAACCCCAGGATTTGAATGGAAATGCTTTTCTTGATACTTTGTTTGATTTGTTTTCACTGCATTGTCACATGAGGCCTTAGGTGCATTAGCACACACCGGGCCATAATTGTTGATTATTTTAAATAATTTCCAGAAATAAAATTAAGTTTATTAGTTGATGTTCATCAGCCTAAGCATATAAAGAGCACCTTTACAAGAAGTATAAAAACTCGATAATTCTCATTCTTCTCACTAATTCACAAGCCAATATCTCCTCAAAAAGCAAACAATCAGTGTCAATAACCATCTCTTGGAAGCCCCAAATCTTCCGTCATTTTCATTGTGAAAGTCCGAACAACTAAAAGTAAACATGTATTTTTCACTATTAATTAGGTAGAGAGAAGGGAGGTCAAAGTAGCATAAACAAGGACGATTTCAATGTCCTTTCCACTAATAGGACTATGGCCACAGACCCTTGGACACGACCAGCATAGCAAGAAGTATGGGCCTGATTACCTTGTACAAATCCAAGGGGTTCGAGTACATAACTGCACCTCCCCCATCCCCACCCCACCCACTGACCAACGAAGAGCTACCTCAAAGTGATGTGTGCTCGTGACAATCAATCGAACATTCACGAAATTTGTAATGGAAAGGAGATAAAAAGTCGTCGCGCATTCACTCATAATGTTGTAATTCAAACAAAAACAAGTCTTTTTCTTCATACGACCTAATCTAATTTGAGAAAATAAACCTGACTTGAGTCAAAATATAAAATTCCTTTTTTTTTAATAACTAAAATCGACGTCTAAGTAATCAATTTCGCTTGCGTCTTGAATAAACTCTTAACCTTGGATCTTCAAGCCTCTGAGACGAAGAGGAGGTAGAATCAGATTTACTTTCTCTATCAATCTTTTTCTCCAAAACCTTAGCTTCTTCAGCAAGCATTTCTAACTGTTTCAGTAAAAGCACAATTTAGTTTGGTACATCAAGCTAGATAACTAGGAGCAAAACCGATGGAACAAAATATGCGTGCAAGGATTAAATAACACGAGAAATGGACAGACAATATCAAATTTAATAAGAATATATTTCAGAAAATCGTGCAAGGATTTCATAAAATTAATCTGTCTGACAGTAACTAGGATGCGAAAGCTTCTGTATCATTTTACGAAATTCTCTCTTGTTTCATTATCTCCTTCAAACATAACAAAATTTCATTAAGTCTATGTCTTCCAGAAATATTTCAAACATTTCTGAAAAACGGTTTACCACAAAAAAAGTGAAGAAAGTGACCATTTTCATCGTTCTTATGTCCTTTGTTGATCATTCTTTCGAGTGAAATAATGGGAAAAGTAAAGGCTTAAAGGTATATAAAGTACATAAATTATGTTAAAATGAACATTACCTGAATTTCATTTTCTCTTACACGATCTTGAAGAGCGTTGATGACAGGACTTAAGCTGCAATTCAGCATAATATAGTAATTGTATGCAAACCAAAGCTAAAGCTGCAGGTGCAATATAAAGTATTGCTTCTTACCAATGTTCCATCATTTTGCACAAAGAAGCTTGATATGTGGATGTGTGGTGAGTGAACAAAAGTGGGTGCACTTCCCCATTCCTGCTAAAGATGCAACACAAATCATTATATTGAAAAACAGCATACAGTAATGTCGTAATAATAAAATATGATGAGAGAACAGAGATATAAGGTATGACTAAAGTTTACTTTTTAGCAAAATTAAGTTGGCGAGATTGGAATAAAGAAAAGGATACAGAAAAAAAATCACAGTAGTTTATATATATGTACAGATGAATTTTAATGAAAAATATGGGACAAAAGAAAGCAAGCAGGTGTTTAGTTGTACGTCATTCTTACAATTTATTGTCATGAATTTCAATTTTTGTCCAACTAAATATTTCCTGCATAAAGATAGGCCATTTCAAGAAATAAGAAGAATCACAAGAGAAATTTTGCGAGAAGGAATTTTTTTACTCCACTAGAATATATTCATACTATATGCTATCTCTATTTAGAAGAGGGAAGTGCAGGCCAATAAATGAGGTCTATTGTGGGTGTTAAGGATGTAGTTGCAGTGGAACCAAGCGGAGTGGCGAAAAAGGATTCCTGAAACTGACCCCAAATGCAAACAGTGCAGAAGGATTTCTCATATTAATAATATAATAAATGGTGCACTACATATTTCTTTTAAACTGTTATTAACTTTTGAGTCACAAGATATGCTGGACATAACTAATGCATTTGCACACTAAATATTCACATATTACACTGTAGAATCCTCAATCAGACAGAAAACAGCTATGGACGCAATTGATACATGCATTATTCTTGTTTTCACCATGGCCAAAGGCAGTAGAACAAATCACTTAATGTTACCTCATATTTTGTATGACTGCTTGGTTATATGCAGTCCGCTCCTCTTCAAATAGTACTCGTTGAAGATTTGTGAATGATGACAAAGGTGAGTCCGGACTCAGAAGGGATGATGCTGGAAGAACATGGAGAAAAATTTCCTTTCTAACAAATTCCGCACCACTGCCAGTAAACAAAACCATTTAAAGATTCATACCAAGAACTACATTATATGCCAACTGCTAATCTGCTAAGATGTAAACACTGTCTGTGCAGATATAGAAGGAAGAAAAGCAATTGTGTACAGGAAGTGTTAGGACATGATCCATATAATAAGGGGAACAAAACAGTAAAAGGAGAAAAACTATTTATCTCTCATTCGTTTCTTAAGACCAATTAACATGGTACATGCACCACTGGTTTCACAAGTTTGGTTTTCTTTCATCTTTCTGGCCATATCTTTTTCTCGTTCTTTATTTTAGCAACATATTCTCCCGATAAATTATTTTTCACTTGGAAAAATCTCTCTCAAACAAATGCTTACTAATATGAGCGTCGTATAAATACTGACAAAATTGTCAAGTCGGGATCAAGAAAAAAAAAGAAAAGAAGTCAATTAAGTACATACTAATGTTACCTCATCTCCAAATTCGAAAGTCTTAGTGCTTCTAGTATACTTTCTGATGTATCCTCCACGGGACCTAAATCAGGAATCGAATTTTTTAAATTGTTGTCATGGTAAGTGTCTCCAGTTCTGCCTTCAGCATTTGCAAAAAGAACCCCCAAGTCGGGTGATCTTCCTCCATCCTAGCCAATTAGTAACAGATAATAAACATCAACAGTCAAACACACACACAAAAATATCATTTAATGAAAAAAGGAGAATTTAAACAGAAACCATGCTTATTCAAGTATACATTAGAGGGTATTGCAGATGCTCTCAAATCTCCAGTGTCTTTTTGAGTACTTTCTCCAGCAACAAAGCCAGTTCTAGTTAGTGCATTCTTTGAGAAACTTGAAGATGATTCAGTTTCTATAACAGGACTTTTGGGGCGGGGAGAAACGGAAACAGGTCTCAACACATGATTCTGCTTCCCATCTAAAGACTGAAATGCAAGGACTTGAATCCTCCCAGCCTGCGAGGATTTAGAAAAATTATAAAAATAAATAAAATCCAAAAGTTATTTTCCCATTAACAAATTAATTATATATAAACCTTTTGAGCATCTTCATTGAAACATGAAAATATCAACCCAATAAACCCAGAATCCATCAATTGATACATAGCCTGAGTCCTCACATCTGCAGAGATGACATGCAAGAATTATAATTAATTTCGAGTGACCAGAAACAAACAAGAGTTATAAAGACAGTATACTGAAAAAGTTCGTATATTATAGGAAATTACTAGCTCATCTCCATAAAAAGACTGAACTCTTTATAAGTCAACAAGCAGCAAAATCATCTTCAATTAGATTGAAAGAGAGAGATGAATTTTTCCATTCCTAATGAAAATAAGCATCAGAAGTAAATCAGGTAAAAATTAATAGTTTTTCAACAAGCTGGACATCTTGAAAGTTATTCAATGAGCTCATCAGCTAAATCATCTTTCACCACGTACTTTGCCTATGGAAATCCATAAATCTAGTTTTCCCACAGAACAGCAAATCTATTATCCATCATTTTTGCAAATAGCTGTTACCTAAGAGATAATGGGTGACTATAATGGCAGCAAAACAAAAATAAGCATTTTTTTTAAAGGAGGAGGACGGTACCTCCAAATTTATTAATAAAAAATCCTCACTTGTGGCGGAGGAATACCATGGTTACCGACTCGATAACCAAAACAGCAAAACAAACCAACTAAATAAGCCTATTGACTCAAACAATAAGAGAATTAAACAAGCCTAACAGAAAACCAAACAAAACCTAACCAAGTCTGATAAATCACTAGAAATCACCTGCAAAACCTGTAAAAAAAACCTGTAACCCACCACAAAAGAAATCATCTACGAATATAAGAAATACCAAGATGATCCAAGCGAGTAAAACCCCATGCAAAAGAAGGGAGCTCCCTTTCTGAAAATATCTTTATGCAAGACCTTCCGCACTTAACTTGTCAACATATCGGCCACTTGATTCCATTCCCTGAATCGATGAGCAACGTGTATCTCAAAGTGAGGAACCAAACCCAACAGTTCCTCCCAAAAATCCCACAAATACCACACTGTGCATTGTAAATTGAGCATCCAATTAACCACTATCAGAGAGTCACACTCAATCTCAACCTGACTCACCCCAATATGCTGACAAAGCTTCAAACCTTCAAGAACATAAGCATGTTTAGGAGCATTTTTATCACTACAAAACTTACCAACATGAGAAGGAAGGACTGTAATATGCGGATGTGAATGATACCAGCCAATCACCCGAGTTGTTACTCCTGTTGCAATAGTCATTCTGTGCTAATAAGTCAAAGCATTAACAATATTTATGATGAACAACAAAACCTACACTCAAATGTGACCCTTTCAAGCAAGTTTTGAAAGGGCAAATGCATGTGAACAGTCATTTGTTAGAGCCTACAGAAGTTAGTTAACAAACGGCTTACTTCAGTAACAATTCCAGCCTATCGGAATTTGGTCAGCCGTTAATAACACAGAAATAGTGGGAAAAAATCTAAAACATAGCCATCCTATGCTTATACCATATGTGAAATCTAAGTTCTTGAAATCAATTTACAGCACCAGAATAACAGGATATAAGATATGCAGTCTTTTAAGTTTATCATTCTTTGGCAGTACATTGTCAGTAAATAGGCCGCAACAGCACTTGTATTAGGTCCACTGTGCAAAGGATGTAATCAATGCTACTCAGAATTTATTAAAATTCAAAAATTAAAGGAAAGTGAGCATCGTAGGAAAGGATATCTCTGCATGAGCAGAAGCAGCAACCAACTGTTCTGGATTGGTCTCTACTCGATCTTTCCGACGATCAGAACGTGGTTGTGGTAGTGCTTCCCATATCAGTGCAGTCACATCACCGTTTCTCGAATGCTGCACAAAAACCAGAATCATTTATTTCGTTCCACTGCAGTCAAAGTTCAACTAAGAAACCAAATATGGAATATAGATACTTAAATTCTCAAAATACAATGGTGGGAAGGAGGTTAAAGAGATACAGCGTAACATATTAAAAGTGTAAGAGTAGTTGAATTTGTATGTCAACGAACCCTCCGAAAGTTATTAGACATCCAAAACTATGATCACGAGCTACGAAGCAATACACACATTAAGGTGGCCCTGAATGGCCTCTAAGAAGCCACTCTTGAAATCAAACCGCTCAGGTCTATCATTACTCTTGTCAAGTACTTGGAATAAAATTCGGGTCAAATAAAAGATATAATTTCACATGCTTTAAATCAAGTTCCACCATCATGGGGGTGTTATACCTGCTGAACATGATGAACAGTATCCAAATTGCCTACATTTTCAGTCGAACTGAAGGTTTCAATGGGGAGACAAAAAAAAAATCTGCATTCCCAAGGAACTTCAGAGCATGGGGAGTGTGGATCAAAATTGTGACCAAAAGTTCTCTATGAAATTATTGTAACATAGACACAGTAAAACATATCCTAAACAGAAAATAAAATCATCAGTGTAAAAAAATTCTATTATAACAAGAACTGGTGACATCGATCAAGAATTCGGGTCAAAATCCATGCAAATCAAGGCATGGCAACTATTTGAAAACCCATCTAGGAAAAAAATCCAAAACCAACAAAAGAAAATTGTTGACTCACATGGAACCGCAAAGTTCACAACTTTTGCAAACCAAATTTCTTTTTTTTTGGAAGGGTTTCAATCATCACTACCAGTAAAACGAGAAAAGTGTGTATGCGGCAAGAATTTGAGAACCCCCTTTGGCAAAACCACATTAAGATAAAAATCAACAAGAAAGCTATGATCTTTCTACGCATAAACCATTGGAACAGAGAAAAAATTTCAACTTTATAAAGCTAAGATCCATGAAAATGGCTAATTCTTAAAAGGGAATAAACCTGAATGTCACCAAGCAGAAGACCCATGATCTCTTCAGTCTCGGTAGACAGTGCATGGGTCATACATGCCAACCAGACTTCCTCTGTCATCTTCACGCTAGTTAAAGCCATTCTTTTTCCCTTCTCCTTACCTCTGTGTATCAGTGGATGTGTTGTGTCATGCCTCAACTAGTGGTGAATTTAAGGTTACATTTCAGGTCTTGTGAACGTTTGGATTCTGAGAATCGGGTTATGTAAATCTTGGAATTGAATGCATTGGGTCGCAATTCCGCTCTCATAAAACCTCGGGCCATTGTCATTGCTCTAGTTTTGGCCAATTCTAGCCAAGCTGGCTAGAATTTAGGACGTAGAGATATGGCAATTTATGGTATTTAAAAATTAAGACATGAACCCAATTTGTTGGAGATTGGACCACCCAAATTAGTGACTTTATGTCTGAATTTTGAATGAGGTTTTGCCTAAGCAAACGGGGTAAAGACGTGATTAATTTTGAGTGTGCATCTTTCTTGAATATAGATAGAAAACAATTCAATTTATAATGTATGCACGTGCATCATCCTTATCACTATATATAGATGGACTGTATTATCTTTTCTAAAAAGTATTGTCAAATATATGAATTTTTTGGACAGAAATTGTTTATGGAGTCTTGTGAGGCAACAAAAATGTTTATTTAAACAGTTGAAGATGTAATAGCTACAAGTACTAAGTTGAAGCCAATGTTACTATTTTTCCTCAAAATTAATAAAATGAATCTCATACTCCTGATTAAAAGGCTTATGAAGACAAATGTTTGGCATGTGTGACTCATGCATTGTCCACTGAGACTGAGGAGGTCAAGGCAATGTGATTGCATTCTAATCCTCGAAAGATAGAATAGATGTCACTACAAAATGGTTGATTGTTATTTCAGCTTGTGTTGAAGTATCTTTTTTAGAACCTCGCATTAAAACTGCTTACAAGTTCTACAAAGATCATATCTAGGCACACAATTAACTTGATGCAAGGACTGCTAAAATCGAGATAAGCAACCTAAAAGAAAGCACCCATTATGGGAAGTTTTTTGAATATTGCTTGAGGTCAAGAGGTTATACCAATTGCAGTATCCGATATCTATGACCTACATGCATATGCATGTGATCTATACTAGTTGACGTGGACGCACTCGTTCGATATACGATACAGTCATGGTATTATAATAAGACTGATTACCTCAGGTGCATCTACGTGGCTATTTTTAGTCCATGTTTAGTGAGAATTAAAATCAGATTTTAAATAAATTCTAATAAAAAATATGTGAAAATTTTTGAGTCAATAAAATATGTGATTAAAATTAATTGTTGACTTTGATTTATAGATTAAAATTTTGATAAATAGTGGCTAAATAAAATGAAAGAATATCACGTTCTCTATGTCCTTTCCATGATTATAGAAACAGATTGGACACCTATCCTTTTGGTACATAACAAGATATGTGGCATAGAAACAACGCAGTGTCACATGTTCACATCCTCTAAAAACTATCGTTCTTAAGTGAAATCATTTAACCATCTCAATATAACGTCGCATGACTTAATAATCTTTTTTATGGACAATTTATCCATATTATATTTTAAATAATTCTTTTTGCGCGTGTTATTATAATTATATAATCTAAAAAATTTAAAAAATGTGTGAGAGATATTTTATTTCTCATTATACCCTTATATCTATTTGTTTTTGGTCAATAATATCTTTATTTAACAAAATCAATTACATTAGTTTATTATCTAGCTAACAATATTCAATGTTATAGTAATATACTTTCTCATTTAGTATTAAGAAAAGAAAAAATATATATTTTATAACTTTTACTTCATCCTATAAATATTATTATGACTACAATACAATACTTAAAACATCCATAGTTTACACTGTACTATATATTATGAATGTAATAACCTCATGGCCTTTAATCCATAAGGTTACGATTTCATTAATACGTGACTTTTATTTCATAGTTTACATGATTTTTCTTATTTTTTATAATTTTAATTCATGTTTACCTCTCTTTTATCCTTTATTATTTGGGTGCTCTTCTCAATAATTTGCTAAGATTTGTGCTGATTTATTATTATAGTTTTTATTTTAGATTTTTCTACAAATAATGGAAAGTAATGGTGTGCAGAAAGAACCAAATATGGTTTAAGTCAAATGATAATTAATTATGGACTGATATAACCAATAAATATGTTAGCTTATAAGCTACAAAATCTGAATCATTGATAAATTTGAAATTGTTAGCTACTTTATTTTTTTTGATATATATATCTACATATGCTTAAAATTCATTAATTGTTTATATTCGGTTAGATGGTACAACAAGTAAGAGAGATTTTATTTTCAAACCTCTTTATCGACATTCCATCATTTATATAAACAAAAACTTTATATATTGATAATTCACCAAAAATAGAAATATTCATTGATGAGCGAGAGCAAATAGATAAATAAAATGAAATTGTATATTTAATTCAATTATTTTTGTTATCATCTACGTCGATTATTATTATATGCATGTCAAGTGCTCTAACAATATTATGCTTATATATATCAAGTTATAACCGGCGGCCGAGTCAGCACCCGGGCGGCCATGGTGCTGACTCTTCCGTTGGTTGTAACAAGGTATAACAAGTAAGAGAGATGGTACAACAAGTAAGGGAGATTTTATTTTCAAACCTCTTTATCGACATTCCATCATTTATATAAACAAAAACTTTATATATTGATAATTCACCAAAAATAGAAATATTCATTGATGAGCGAGAGCAAATAGATAAATAAAAGGAAATTGTATATTTAATTCAATTATTTTTGTTATCATCTACGTCGATTATTATTATATGCATGTCTGGTGCTCTAACAATATTATGTTTATATATATCAAGTTATGATGAGCGGCCGAATCAGCACCCGGGCGGCCATGGTGCTGACTCTTCCGTTGGTTGTAACAAGGTATAGAAGACATAAAGTTTGGTTTTTGTTACCTAGGAAGCAATTATAACTAAAGTTAAGGATAATGTTGCATTAATATTAATTAAACATTGGTAAATTGTTCCTTCAAATTCCTCACCATACATTTAATGGTTTATTTAATGTAATGAACAAATAATAACTCGAGATGGAACCCCTCATATTCCATTTAAACCGGTTAGTTTCAAGAGAAAAAAATAAAATGAAAAATCTAATTTTATGTTGTATATACCCATTGATTGGCTTTTCAAATTCAGTGGTAGGTTGTAATTTAAGCAATTAAAAGTTGTAATAAAGTTGCCTAATCTAACAACATTATTAATATTTAGGCTAGTTTGACATTAATTTTAGTTTTCTAATTTTGAAGATTTGTTTTAAGATTGCAGACAACGCATTTGATTTGTCATTATAAAAAATTATTTTTCGAAATAAAAAACTGAAAACGAGATTGATTCAGAATTTTTAGAAATTATTTTATGACATTTTATTAAAATAGAACATGCATGTTAATATATTATCAAGTAATATAAATATTTTAAAGTTGGTGAATCTTATAATAAAAATTTTCCTTTACAAAAATAAAACGCAAAGATAAAATAAATTAATTTGACAACAAATAGGAAATAAAAAATAATCACATGAACTGATAATTATAGTATGTGATCATGAATGATAAAATATATCACATGTATCGTTACCGTCACAAAATTATAATCATCTTAGTAAATCAGTGCAAATAACAAAATTCAGAAAATTATTACATAACCACGTGTGACATACGCGCATTACTTGACTGGTTTGTCCAGAAATTCATTTAAACTTAGCTTTCGAATACATCCGTAACTGTTTAGCAATGCGCTTGGCTTTGAAACTCCTGATGAGCTTTCTCACATCCCCTCTTACAGAAAAGAATGCAGAGAGCACCGGTATCCACATTGTGGCATATATAGAGACAGCTTTTCCGAGGTCTTTAGTTGCAACATGCTTCTGAAGAACGAGTTCACGAGCGATGCCCCACAAAACTAGAAGTATACCAAACAGGCTTGCTCTTCCTGGTTTGATCAGACCTAAAAAGGCTCCTGCTACACAGAGGTAACTTCCCACGAGAACCTGACACGAGCCAAGAACTTATCAATAAGCCGAATGGATTAAAAATTTGGGTTTTGTCACTTTGCCAAAAAACTTTAACAGATGCTTTGACATAATTTGAGGTGGCAGAAAATGATTTGATAAGAATGCTGACCGTGTTTAAAACAGTCCAATGATATAATGCCACGTGACATTATGTCAAACTTTATGCCAAAAAATTTGGTACTGTAGCATGATTGAAAAAAAAAATTGGATATAGAGTACCGAGTTTTTGGAGTCTCATAATCTAAAGAGTCCTTAGTTTTCATTTGTGGTTTATATCAGATTGTCAATTCAAATTTATAAATTTTATGTATTTTGATACTCCCACTGCCATAGGAACTCTATCAGAAGATCAACAAGTGTAAGAAAATTAAACCATTTTCTCATTCTCTTCTTTTTGCTACCTTTCAAGATGCAGAATGACTTGCAAATTATATGGGATAGAGAAATAATCCTCAGAATACGAACCTCCAAGTGTTTGAGATCAGTTGCAGCAGATGCTCCCTTCAGATACAAGAACTCGAAGAAATTTAGCAAGTCATTGTAGCTTGGAATTGCTGTATTACTAATTATAGCTTTTGCTATGGCTCCTGGATACAGAAAGGCCTTGACTGCAATATCTGGAAAAACTTCACTTGCAATCAAGTGAGATAATGCCACCTCTATAGGAGTTTTACACATACCAATTCTACATGGAAATCTGTATACCATCAATAAATACTTTAGCAGACTTTCATGAACCAAAATAGTCGAACACAAAAGTGAAAATCTAAACATTCATATCATATTTGAGTACAAGAATCTAGGATTTTGAATAAGCTATTTGCAGTTAAGATTTGAGTTGTTTTAAGTTGACGTCATAAGCAAGCTTTAAAAACTGCTCAAATTTTTTCTCTTCTATTTTCTTCTAAAAAGAGCTTTAATTGGCTGTACGTGATCGAGAAATTTGGTTGCTTTGTACTATGTGCAATTCAATCGAGCTTGAGCCATGTCAAAAAGGTTTACAGCATTCAGAATGTGTTCGACTTGATCCTAAATGACTCGAACTTATTTGCAGCCCAAAACTTTCATTACCTACTAAGATGCATTCATGTTATGCAAAGAAAGGAAACTTAAACGGGAATGCAAAAATTTTTATTACCCAAACAACTTACATAAACATTCGAAGAATTCCCTTTTCTCTTCTCCCTCAATTCTCTATGTGCAAGGAACAGGACTTGACACTAATAAAAAAAATGAACTTATCTTTCCTTCTTAATACCATCTACTACTGTCTAGTTTTACCTACTAAACCTGCCATAAATGTATTAATGGAAATCTTCATTCTTAATCTTTCATTAATGAAGAAAATATTGTTGGGAAAATTGGCTCATAAGCAGCCAAAATTGCATCTAGTAAGTGCAAGAAAATGGCTTATGTGAGACCATGAATGCATGGCACCAAAAGTTGACAATCTATAGTGGCTTGGAATAGCAGGAATAGTATTCTACCATGATTTGAAGACTTGTGTGTACTGCATGCAGCCTTTTACGATCCTTTGTTGAATTTGGTAAGATTTGCATGCAAAAATGGTGCAAATTGTCGAGCAAGAAGC
This sequence comes from Fraxinus anomala, assembly GCA_903798345.1. Taxonomy (NCBI): domain Eukaryota; kingdom Viridiplantae; phylum Streptophyta; class Magnoliopsida; order Lamiales; family Oleaceae; genus Fraxinus; species Fraxinus anomala. The sequence continues at coordinate 7,806 of CAIGRN010181766.1, read as the reverse complement.
ACTATAAATAGAGGTGCTTGCTCATCACCTACGACACACCAAGAAAGGGTGAAAAATTCAAAAGCTCTCTTTGAGGATTTTTCAAAGAGCGGAATAGTTTGAGTGTGGTAAAACTGAGTGAGTGTTCTTGGATAGCAATTGGGGGTTTTGATGTAAGAGATTTTCATATAGTCGAAAATCTCAATCTTATAGCCCGTCCCGTCATTTTATCCGATTTTGAATTTTCCACGTAAATCACTGTGTTGCTATTCTTCCATATTTATTATTTTCTCACAGAGGAGGATCTTGGCATAAATCTGGAAATTGGTGAAGTTCCTAAAAAATACGATGCTTAATAGGTATTGATGATTGATCAAATGCAAATGGTAAAAGTAATAATAAAACAATTAAATAATGTTCTCGGCAAAATAAATCAGAATCTCTGTCAATTTTATCCACATTATACAACTATAAAAAATCTAGCACATATTTTCACTCTGGCAATCAGCAGATAAGAAAACCCAGATGAAATTCAATTAATAATTACTATTTTTTTGTAATAAAGTAACCCTGTAAACATTGAATAAATAAATTACCTGAAAAGCGGAACCTGCAAAATAATTACAAGGAAATAAATGCGAGAAGCAATGGCAGAGATTATCCTTGCCCGTTTCTTTGAAGATGAAGCCATGGCGGATTTTGGAAGAATAATTTTTTTGGGTCCTACAAATCATTAGCAAATCAAATGGGTAAAAATATCCCCACGACCCACGAGTTTAGTTTGAGTAGTTATGGGCCAGCCAGGGATCACATTACCTTAAATATTTTCCCTATTTTTTTATTTTTCATTGAATAATGCTACTCATAGATAACAGAATTACATAATAATTTAGAAGCGTAAAAAATAGAGTGAAACAGTTCATTTTTTTAATTGAAAAAATTATAACTCAATTATATGTCAACACGTCATGTATATGAATAATTATATTGTAGCATAACTCACACTTCATCTTACCTTTTGCTGGGGCTTGGGAGTGTTGATTTCGGGCATAGCGACGGGTGCCTGTAATCCAACTAGGGGCATTAAAGGCGACGGGATGCTTGATATGGGTTCATCTGCCGTTAAAGAGGACACCACTGGATGGTTCTCCCCAGTCCTTAAGATCATCTCCGGAGTGGAGATGGAAATTTGATGTAAAATATGATGCAATCATCAGAGAGGCTACGCTAAATTTAGCTTAATTTTGCACCAAATTTGAAAAAATCATTAAATTAGAAATTATATTTAATGAACTAAAATATATCATTTATTAATAGAATAAAAAAAATAACATTAAACAAAATATAGCAAATTGTAAAAAATACGTTGAACGCAGAAGGAAAATTACATATAACGAGAATGACAACTTGTTTTGTCACTTATTTATCGGAGTACTAAATTATTGTTTTAGTTAAATGATGTTGGATCTTGCACACCCACTCAATTCGTGTAACTTGCCTTCTGCGTGTGACATAATAAAAATCAATCTTATATTCTAATCTTTTAGCCTATAGCTTCGGAAGTGGAACTACATCTTCTTTACTTATATTGTATACTCTGCTGTTAAAATTGTGTTGTTTTACCGCACGGTGGATTCAGGGATGTATTCGATTTGGACTACTACATCCAATAAATAAATGGCTTTGTTAATATTGTAAAGAGTTGCCTCCAGAGATTGCATCCAAAGATCGGAAAGGCCATTTTGATTATGTTAAAAAGTAACCTTCCGTCCCTTTTGGAGCATCATTATATTTCAGTCACACCTGCAATGAGTCTAAGAGGGATAGATAATAATTGTGTATTTGTGAAGTCCACGACGAACTTTATATTACCGAGTTTTATGTCAGAAACGTAGTTCTTGAAGTTATTGACCCTTTTTACGTATTTCAAATTTTTAGAAGACTGTAGTTGAAGGTTGCCAAGTGCATCTCATCTCTACATATTTTGTAGATATCCATTGTATGCAAAAGCTGCACTCTGTCAAGCTTGCTATAATGCTCTGTATTTAACCAATGCGTTGGAGAAGAAAGGTATTGAGCTTCCAGAAACCATACCGAAGCCCTTCCTCTCACTTCACCTGCGGTTTGAACCGGACATGGTTGCTTACAGTCAATGCAAGCCTTTCTTCTGCTTCTGTTCAAGCTATAGAGGCTGCAAGTGGAGATAGAAAACCCTGGTCTGGAGAACAAGCCCGTATTTGGAGAAACGGTGGGAAGTGTCCCCTCACCCCAAATGAAACCGCTTTCATCCTTCAAGCTCTTTCTATCCCTACAAACACGAATATTTATTTGGCAGCCAGGAATGGCCTTATGGAACTTGAAGGATTTACTTCAGTATAAAAGAATGTATTTACCAAAGCGGGCTTTTAAGGGGTTGTACAAAACACTTTTCTTAAGCAGGAGAGGCTTTGCATAGCTAACTTCTCAACGGCTAAAAGAGAATACTGATGGAATCGTTATGGAAGATTCACAAAGATAATTTCGTGATGGGCACAGGATTTGCTTTGCCCAACTGCTTTATGAGTTCAAAATATGATTTCAAGTTTTAGTTCTTTTTCGTTGAATTGTTTTTATACACGATATCTGTTGGCAGAGTCCTAACGTGTAAATTTTGTGCTGGAAATGGTTTTATTGATCTTTAAATCTCAATGTAAATATATTTGTAACTTGCATCTCGAGCATTTTTTAGTGTTGATCGCAGTTTTTGCACAATTATAATTATAAGAATTCAAATTACGCGTACATCAAACCAGCTGGTGGTGAGGACAACCATATCTATGCTGAAACTTCCTTGTACTCAGAAAAATAAACAGTGAAGCGTGTGGTCTATTGCTAATCCCAAACTCTATTTGCAAAAATTGATGCAGGCGAACTTTGTTCTTTCAGTCTTTAGATGTAATGCAGAGCAGCCCCAGTACCCCAATAAGAATATACTGCAAAAGGTACAAAGAAGTTGTCAATATCGTTCTGACATGCTGGACAGCCTCCGGACCTGGGTTTACACGGCCAGAGAACGAGTTCACTAACCTTTATAACTGGCTTCTCAGTCATGATGATGGTAGCCCAGCCAGCATAAGGTAAGAAACTGCAAATGACATTAACCAATGTGTTAAATTCTATTACCCCATTGAGAAATATCGAGAGACTTACATCCTAGCTAAAATCGAAAATTCAAAACTAATTTATCCATGGAGATTTTACCCGACAGCTCTTCCCATGATATGGTGTCTCTGTAGCCATGTCTGACCAGCATATAAAGATATGTCATCATGGCCATTGTTATCTCCTGAGAGAAAAGCCCAAAAAAAGAACTTGAATCAATAAATTTTAACAGTAATATCAGAGTTCAGCAAATATTCAGCTAGATTTCCCCAGGACCTTTAGTGAGAATATGAACTTCCCCTGTATCTCGCCGTTCATGAACCTGTGAGATAAATACTACATTATGATTCATCTCATTGCTGATTACAAGAAAGTGAATGGAAATAACGCAGAACACGATTTTACCTTAATGACACGATGAACAATGGGAATATCGCGACCCTGAAATTAATTGAAGATAGAGCAAGTGAACAGAATGTATGAAAAGAGAAGAGGCAAAGGGACAAAACAAAATCTTACGTCGACATTATACACCACAATTTCGCCTGCTCGAATAGGATCTCTGCTCATGTGCAGAAACAAAATATCCCCCTGTAAATGAAATTGGTTTTACTATGTTTTTGCCCAAATTGATGTCCACTGTTCCTCAGTTTATTCCGAAACTTCTCTAATTAACATAATTGGAAAAATATTACGAAGAGAGACGAACTGACCCTTCTAAAACCGGGTTCCATGCTTTCTGAAAGTACAACGACGACAGGGGACTCAGTCCCGGTAATGCACATCAAACCCTTCCATATTATCAGTGCAGATATAATGATCATCCCTGAAGTCAAACAATTATCTAATTTAAAACTAAAGAATAAAATAAAATAACTGCAGAAATTCATAGAATTATAAAATCAGAAACAGAGAGTTGAAGAAGGAACCAAGGCTCAAAGCCTGATGAAGAGTCCGTCGAACTTGAAGGGATTTTATTGAATCCATTTTCTCTTCAATTTTCCCAATTAAATTCTGAAAAGTCAATGAAGAGAAACAACATTTGGAGTGAAAATTGTTAGCTACCTTATTCCTTCTATTTATAATCTGCTGTTTGGAACTCTTAATAAGATAAAAAAGTGCTGTAATGACACAGTTCCTCGAATCCCAGTACTCCACGTGGCACTTGTATTCTCTCTTTCCTTATTTTCTTATTTTTTTTCTTGAGATGTAAGTTGGGCCTCTACGTTTTTCTTCAGCCCATGTAGGACTTATATTGGGCCAGACACTATTCACAGCTCTGTATATAATGGCCCAACAATGTCACAAGCCAAGCCATGGTAGTTCAATTTGGGTCCAATTAAAAATCAGGTTAATAAAAAAGTATTTTCAAAAGGATAAATATATTGACACCACAATTTTTGTTAAGAACATACCTAAACTTTTCTTGTGTTTTACATTTATGTTTTCAACTTTTTTTTTTATCATCAACACTTTATAAATTTTCACAACTTGTGTATAGAGACGATTTTCATCCAAAATATTTGTTATGAGGTCAAAAATACATATTTATCTCTCGTATTTTTAATAATTAAAATAAATAACTAATACAAAACTTAAACAAAATATTTGCTCATCTTTTCAGTGCACGTTAGTAGAATATTTGGATAAAAATCTTTATTAGAGATAAAATATATTAATTAATTAAATGTTAAGAATGGCAATACAATGAGAAAAAAGTCGAGGACATAAATACAAAAGAAAGCAAATATACAAAACCTTTCTTGTAATTAAAATGTGTACATATATAAAAAAATATTGCGTGAATATAATTACCCTTTTCAAAATAAGTGTGCTTCAAATTTTTACTTTTTGTTACAATGTCCGTAATTTTTTCACGTCTATTTAATTTTTCATATCTTGCTTTTCTGTAATTTTTTAACTGTAATTTTTTTACAACTACTACATTTAATAAGTTGCATCATTGTACTTATCTCTTTGTTAATTTACACTTAAAATCATGTTACAATATATGTAATTACTTACATTGTGTGTTCTTGCAGTTACAGTGTGTAAATTTATTTAATATACATTAGTTTCTTTCCTTTAATTTTAATTTTGTGTGTGATTGGTTTCATAATTGGACATAAACATCAATCGTCCCGTATAAGAGACTACGAGTAATTATATTTACAAGAAGAATCGATGGATAAATTAAACTTCAGCAGACAACATGATCATTTAACATGAAAGACATAATAAAAAAAAACATCTTCTCATTGCACATGACAAGTGCTTATTCGAGTTAAGTGGTATCCTTATCAACCCCTCAAGGTTGGGCAAGAGTTGTAACAAAAATACTCATTCTCTCGTTTAACTTATCTCTTATGACCAACTCTCCATTAAATTGTGCATGATCTAGCTAGTTCTTAATTTCTCTTGTCCGACTACCACAATATTAAAAGTCCAAGAGAAGTTTCTACTTAATAAAATTGAAGGAAATAAGATTAATTATAAGTTAAAAAATGATGCATTGATCACTTACCTACTATTTAGGGCTGCCCCCACATCAAGTCATTTTAGCCTTTATGATCTCTGTTAGATGGTTCAATGAGCCTAATGAATCTATGCACATGGGATTTTATGCTACAAAACCCCCAAAAGTTTGAAAGCTCCAAACACCAATCCTGCATAAGAGATTATTTTTAATCGATTATAAGCATGTCAAAGAAATAACTAGCTAAAAATAATTTAAGATTTCATTTTTTGTAACTTTCTTACAAGGTGTCTCGATTTACTAGTCAACATTAAACTTATAACCTAAAAGTAGCCTATGGTTGGGTTTCATTTTTTGTTGATATAATCCTACTTTTCAAAAAATAAGTGATTGATAAGTGGATAATATTTGTGAGTTATAGAAAATGTGTGATTAGTCAATGTTTAACTTTAAAAAGTAAATTTTAAGGAGAAAAAATTGAATCCAAACACAAGCATTTTTTTATTTTTTATTTGTTTTCTTCTTAAATTTGTGGGTATACGCTCTATCTAACCTTGTGGTGTACCACACATCAATATATTCTATCGACACACCTTGTAGTGTAAATAAATACTTGGAAAATGGAGGGAAATCATGAAAGCAAATGGAAAACCTATTAAGTATGCCTTTTTAAATACTGGATATTTCACCAAACTAAAAGGTAGGTTTGTGTTTTAGTGACTTCCCACTTAATGATAAAAGAATTTCAACTCATAAAATGATCAAATGGCCCCCAAAAACTTGCGTACAAATAGATTCATTTGCACAACTTGACACGAAGATTAGAAAGGGAAAATGAGAGTAAGAAAAGAACTTGAAAAGAAGTTTGAGACGTCACAAAGATTGAAATAGTTAAGATTCATGCCTTCACTTTCAAAAAATCACATCGGATCAAGGCAAAATTAGGGGTTGACATTCTTGAAAATCTAGCATTCTTAAATTGAAATGCATTTCCTGACCAAAATATTGCGAGGAAAATCAACCCCATTCTTCTCTAAAAAATTTTACAAAAAAATACCTGAAACCCCTCGAAAAATGGACAAAATTCTGATAAGAAACCTTCTTGTTGATTTTAGAAAATAATTTCCATTTTTTTGATATCAACAATTACTCATGCCCGATATTAAATAGTCAGTGTTATGCTAAATTGACAGTTTTATCGCCACTAATGATTTTTTCGCTTAAGTTTATATTTTCTTCAACTGTTTCTTTGCATTCGAATTGCAGTAATAATTTGAAATTCGTCAAATACAGAGCTCAGATTAAAATTTATAAGAAGAAAATACTAAATGGACTCTTTTACCCTTTAAACCAGGCGACAAATTCGGAAAGCCAATATTCTTCTTCTACTTCGCTACTTTCAATTCTCAACGTACTGAGATATTTGGCCCAATAATTAAATCTCACTTAGTAGCCCATCAAAGATCCTAGAGTTTATGAATAATAACTTTTAATAATTCATAATGGATTAATGTAAATCAGGGCCGGCCCAGAGGTCATAGACGACTAATTATTATGAGGCCCTTCAATATAATCATTTTTTCACAAGTGAAGCAAAATTTAAATATTTAAATAATTAACACTTTTATTAGTTTATTTTAAAAAGAAGACTTCATATAATTCAAAAGATAGAATAGCAAACTAAAACATCTCTCACAACTCGAGAGATTAGGCTAGCATAAGATTTAACATTCTCATATTTTGAGATGTAAAATCAGTAATCAAACTACTGAAATCAAGTTTTTCCAACATATTTTTTTCAATAGAAATCATAGCTAATCCATTTAATCGCTCTTGTAACATGATTGATCAAATATAAGACTTAATCAACTTCAATTTTGAAAAACTTCTTTCAGCGGAGTCAACTATGACAGGAATAATCAATAATACTCTATAAGAAATCCAAGCATTTGCAAAACAACAGTTCATTCTCTTAATATAATCCAACACATCTATTGCTCCAATAATTTCTCCAGGTATCGATTCCCTTAAAACTTTCAACTCAAAATATAATTCTACCCCCATCAATATCAGAAATCATATTATGCTTCAAATAATTTTCAATGTTAATGCAAGAACACTTCAAACTATCATCAGCAATAGATTTAAGTCTTTTCAAATGAAATAAAAATCCAAAAATATCATCATATTTTTGAAATTGCTCAAATCTA
>CAIGRN010181764.1:0-13103 GCA_903798345.1 Fraxinus anomala | reverse complement strand
AAAAAAAAAAAAAAAAACATACTGACTATGACTAACATGTGCTAACGTGCCGAAATGTCAAACATTTTAGTGAGAAACAGCTAAACTTGTATTATTAGATCACGCAGTTTGGATACTAAATTTTTTTTGGTTTGTTATTAATGACAAAAGATGGATGAATGAGGCCCCACGTTAGTTTTAGTGATAAATTGTTCAACATTGAGAGAGAGAACAACTTTGATTGTTCCGACATAAGGATCTTAATTTTAAGGTAAAATTATGATCGTCCTAAGATTGAATGGGTTTCTTGACGAACGCTTTGGTCGATATTTGGTAATTTTTATCGAGTTTGGTACAATTGCATGCTTAAATAACGTTTATGTTAACCTATTTTATGTATGTTGGGCATGGTTTAATCTAATTCTACTACGTTGTATCCAAAACTATGGGAAGGCATAAGATCCTACAAACCTTTTGTTAACACTCATTACATATGGTACGTTTGCACTAAAGATAACTATACAAGATTAAGAAAGAAAAATATGCGACTTTTTTGTTTGCAAACATGCATGTCGACTTAAGGTGTTGAACATCGAGGGAACAAAAAAATAAATAAAAAAATGAGGAGAAAGTATCTTGTCAATAATTTCTGCTCTCCTAACAATATTATCCTTTTCTTGAATACATTTAAGTGTCAAGATTAAATAAAAGAAATAAACTTGTTTTCTCTTTAAGTTGAAGAAAAGTTTTTCTTAATTTGTCAATTGAAATGCAGATACAATCAAATCATATGATAATTTGATGTGGCCAAGAAGGAATCCGATGGTCCTAAGTGGTGGTACCAAGTATGGGCCTGATATTATTCTATTTTTATATTAAAAAATTAAAAATAAAATCAGAAATATGATTAAGAAAGATATATAAATATCCTTCTTAATTATATTATGATTTTTCTTGTGGTGTTAATATCTTTCATATATATACATACTTGAGATATTAACACTCCAGATTTGCAATAAAATTGCATTATAGAACTAAATTTTGATCATTAATTGAATAATGTTAGTTCACAAAAACAACCTAACCTAATAATTATATGAATAATATGTATACAAAATGGTTAGAATAGTTATGCTAATGCTAAAAAAAATTTAACTAGCTTTTCGACCGCCATCCTTGCTTCCCTTGAGGTACCAAGTACGAGTGGTTTCGTCGCCAAACTAATTTTTTCGGAGTAAGTTTTAATAAAATATACAAATGATATATATAAGATGAGTTTTTATGGAAAATATTTGAAAACAAAGGAGCTAATTTACATGAGATCATGGGAATGAGAGATGCATTTTCCAAATAGAATATAACAAAAAAAATGCTAATAAAAATACATTAATTTAAAAAAAAAAACACTAATCCCATAAAAATGATATGTTATTAATTATAATTCTAATTAATTAACCCCAAGGGTCCATCCACCTCACCCTTTAGATATATGCATGCTACCTATACAAATTGAGATCCTCAACTAGTTTAGCTCCAATTACATGTATACAATCACAAGAATTAAGTAAAAAGACTAAAAGAATATGCACAAAATTTTTGAATCATGTATGCAAAAATGTATCCCTATGCAGAAATCAAATGGAAATTAACGTTGAGGTACAAAAATTGAATAGAACAAAGTTTTGAAGTAAAAGACAACATTGTCTGATGGTAATAATAGGACCTAAATTTAGTACTTTTTCTCATATGATCAATATATAGTTCCCAGCAAGGCAAGTCATATCGTAATCAAGAATAAGTTCTAATTTTTACAAGATCGTATCGAGTTTCAGAATTTTTTAAAAATCTGCAAGATAAAATTTACTGTCATGTGATCAAATCAACTAGTTAAGAAGGGCCTAATTCAAGTACTATTTCATAGATGTGAAAAATTTCCTCATCTTGTGGAAGAGACAAAGGAGCATTTTTAAATACTGAAGCACAGAAAAAAATAAGCAACTAGAGGACATTAGAAAAAAAAAAAAATTCCCTTGCTATATGTTTATGTGATGATGTGTTAATTTTGACAAGCAAATTATATATTTAACAATTGATGTATCTATTTTTTTTTTTTTAATAGTTTTTGTTTGATATTATGCTCAAGGGACAGCCATGGCGAGCACAAGATGGTGCAGAATCCCAAAAGATCAAAAAAGTAAACATTATAAATATATATCTAAGAAATATTAAATTAAAAAAATTAAAAAAAAAATCTGTGATTTGCACAATTTCTTGAAGAAAGAGTGCGAGTGCGAGTGCAAGTGCGAGTGCGTAAATACGCCATATCCTTCAATATATTGTGTTTCTGTATATACTTGGAAGAGGGTATGAAAATTAGGGTTTAAGAGGGCTAAATTAGGGTTCAACAAGAAGATATAAAATACCCACAATTGGATTATTGAATAAATTCTTCTATTTGTTTTGGGATTTTGATTTCAAATAATGATCTATCATGATATATCTAAATCACACAAGAAAAAGAGTAAATATATCAAACATGTTGATCCACACAGATATATATATCTCTTCATTAAAAGTAAATATTACTACATTTATGAGGTAGAAGTTCAAGATAAAAAGCAGCAAAATATGGAAATTTAATCAATTACCATTCTTTAAAAAGCAATATAGAAGGGGGTATTACATCTGAAAGCTGGAGGATGTGCCTTCATTAATGGCACCCTTCATTTGATTCCTCTTCTTCTTCTTCTTCTTGTACGGGATTCCCCGTGCCTTCGCCTGGGAGTCCCGTACTTCACGTAGATATACGCGTATAGCACCACTAGCGAAAGGGTTGGTCTCTGGTAGGCCTCCGTTCTCTTCGAAAGCAGCCCGGAGTCGACCGATAAGGGCATCGAGGCTACCCCATGCTTGCCTGAGTGGACAAGTACAAGGCCCTGCTGGCTCAACCTGTCCAAAAAAGACACAACCTTGTACATGTACCTTAGTTTTTCCGAATTGGTCGAGGTATCGAAGGAATTCTAGTACATGATTATAACTGCACTGGGGTAAGGCCACTGGAGGCCTCTGATTCCTTAAATACTGTCCAAAAGTGTTCCAATCACGACGTTTTTGGGATTCGTATCGACTCAATTGTGCTGGTTGTTGCTGCTGCTGCTGATGAGGATGATGATTATCAGCAGATGCAGAAGCTGATCTTGATGAAGATCCTTCTCCCTGATCATTCGACGACATCGTCCCTCCGATTTTTCTTTTCCTTACCGTGAATTCTTCTTGATAGAGAAGATATAATTGAAAATGAGCAAAATTTAAGTGGAAAATCAAATCATGAAAATGGGGTATTGAGTAGACATGATATGGACCAAGGAAAGTGCTTTAGCTCCTCCTTTTTCTTCCTTGATAACACTATTTTCTTCCTTTAAATGATACTATCAGTATATTAACTATGCCTTTTAATTTATATATTTCATTATATTTTTTAATTGTGCTAGCATCATTAATGAAAGCAATCATTATCAAGCATAGTAAAGAAATTTTACTTAAATGTTTTAATCCCTATTGATTAGGCAGCTTATAATTCAATAATTAACCCTAGTTAATTAGACTAATATTACTCAGTTAAAATGAAAAAGTGAGAGAGCATAAAATCATAGTTTTATTCTTAGTGTTTAAAGTGATTTTGAAGTTGTCTCCCTTAAAATCTCATTAAGGCTTCATTCATAAGTAAATTTCATCTTTCAAATAATAATGTCGCCGACTAAAAACTCCAGCGTTCAATATTCGGTCGTTGTTAGGACACTTTTCTCGTATAAATAACGTACTCGAAATACTATAAATTTGAAGGTGACAGTCAGTAGATGTCAAGACAGTAGCCATCTTTCATTTTAGAACATTCTTTGAATAGGAGAAGTGAGAGTTCTTAGGCAACTTGCGGTTTATAACATTAATTTTGTCATTTGTGTTGTTTTTTAGAAGCTAACTACTGATAATGCCTAGGAATCTTTAATTAATCAGGTTAGATCCCATTGGACAGAAATATTTTCAATCTCCCAATAATTTTAACTTATATAATTCAATTATTTCGTAAAAAAAATTCATTACTTAACTTGATTTATTAAATTAAACATGCTAATCACTATGGCCTCATTGATTAGCTTAACATTTTATTTTTTTAATGTCAATAAAATATGACTTTTGATTATTAATTTGTCCCTCAAAACATGGACATTAAAATTGTGAAAAATATTGTTCCAAAATAATGTTTTTGAAAATAATTTTTTTTATTTTATAAAATATAGTTAAAAAAAGAAAAGAAAACTGGAATAATTGGTTAATTAATACTTTGACCCCTAGGAAGAGGAAGGGTAGGCATATTTCATAATCTTTGATTTGATGATTTGGTTGACTCTAAAAGATTGTGCTTATACAATAAGCAGAGAGAATTAGGTAACAGCTAGGGCTAAAAAGCATAATTAAAATTCTTAATCGTAGATGTCCACGTAGGCAAAATCGTCACACGTGTGCCACGCGTTGGGATTAAACTTTGTTTGATAGAACTTTTAATAAAAGTTTTAGCGGATTTTAATAAAATCAACGAAATATGCAATTGAAAAGTTAATAAAAATTTGTGGACGTAGAAAATGTGTTATTAAAAACTTTTTAGCAACTTTTTAAAGAAGCACTTAATTAATTATTCTTTTTATAGCATTATTAATTAAGTTGTAGGACAAGCATTTTTCCAAAAAATGATATAATTGTCACAGCAGTCACTACCATAATAAATACTGTTGATAATGGTTTAATTATAATAGTAATTTATAAATTTCTTATTCAATTGTTAGTGATGTTTTTGTTTTTGCTCGTCGGCTTTATTTATCTTTTCTAATGACTTTCTAGCTTTTCCTATAGCATGTATACGTATAAAATCTTCAATTTTATTGGGACCCATTTCACCTTTGAGCTGAAAGTCAATTTAATTAAGCGGATCGATATGACGATATCTCATATACTACGTACGAAGCCCTCTACAATCTAATCGAGTAGCAAAAATGTATCAAGCAAATTCTTAATTCATTATTGTAGATGTTACTAGTTGAAATCTTCTTTTGAATTTTTTGACATTGTGTAAATGCTAATCAATCTATTTTCATTCTTAACTTCTTATTCAGACCATTAGGGCGTGTTTGGCTAAACTTTTAAAAAGTCAAAAGTTATTTTTGAAACTGAGATTTTTTTGAATTCATTTAGATCATTCATCTAGTTTGTTGGATGAAGAATGTCATTTCTAAATTTTAACCACAAGTCAAGCTTATTAGAATTCATTCATACGTATAACTATCTTCTATTTACGGATAATGCTCTATTAAAATTCTTTTTCGATGGCTATAGCCTATAAGATGAATGAGCGCACGCTCTTAATATTTATAGCGAGTTTTCTTTGCGTATAAAACAAGTTTCTATTATGCTAGATTAAGTAGGTAAGATGTTACATCTAAAGTTCGCTAAATTCTAACTACACACCAATTATATCGTGTTTCATGTACAGAATTCTAGTACGCGAGTTGAAATGTTGATTCTAAAAGAGAATTTCCTTTTATTTCATTGTCAAAGTTTTCACATTTAAAATAAGCCAACGTACTGTCCCACCATCTTGAAATTAATTTTTCCTTTTACAAATATGCTATTTCAAATTACTGAAAGGCAAAAATATCTATAATTGAAATAACAAATCTCACCATGTACATTATTTTAATTTTTATATAGTGATTTGCATGATTTATTTTCATTAAATGCTCATTTTTAAAAGCTTACTGTGAGATTTATGAAATGTGTGATATTCTTTTCCTAGGCTCGTACATTTAGTAAGTTAATAACATATCGATAAATATTGAAAATCCTTCATTTGACACTTTCAATATTGTAAAAATAAATAAAATTCTTAATTACTATTTTTTAATTAGTGTTTTTTGTTTATTTTTTATATTAGTTGTTATGTTCCAGCTAAAAATCAATTTTTTATTCATTTTAAGTTGCGGGAGTTTTGTAACTTTAGAAAATTGTTATGAATGCATTCGTAATTATTGATATTTATTGTGGATTTTTTTTTTCTTTTCTTCGAGAAAACTTCATAGAAGAGAATAATGTGCAAATATAATAAATAAAACATATAATTTGTACGAAAATGAATTATTATTTTTTTAATCTAAATGATGCATAGAAAAGACTCAATTGAATATTAATATAGGATGAATGAGAGAAAATATAATTAGTTTTAGATTGAAATGAAATAATAATTGAACTTTTGAAGAATGAAAAATCATAGTTAAAGAAATTAGTATGTAAATCGTTACCTAATTGAATACAAATGGTGTAATTATTTATTTTTAATTATTGGAAATTTGATAATTTTGTAGCAAAAGTTGTTTTATGTTTTCGCACGTGAAAATGTAATACATAAATTAAGTGTAAGTACACCTTATGGCCTGTTTTGGAGTTTCGGTGTATCGATTATGAGCGTTTTTTTAAATACTCATTTTGAGTGTTTATAAACGGATCGATTTTGAGTGATTTTAGTAACAATTTTTAAAAATATCCAACCTATACTTAGAAGTTTAATAATCCATGGGTTCTGAAAGTTTTTTAAAAATATAATTACTTATATGTCCTTTAATAATATTTTCGATTTTTAATTTTTTATATGAAATTCTTTTACACAGAAGTAATACGTTAATTTTATACTTTTAAATCATTTTTAGTGATTTTTTTATTTATAAGTAAATTTTTATATTTTTATTTTATAAATAAAATCTTACATAAAAGTAATTTTTACTTAAAAGTATTTGTTTAATTATACTGTACATTTTCTTATCTTATAAGTATTTTTTTAATTATAATGTAATTTTTTGCTTATAAAATTTTTTTTAGTTAATATAATTTTATTTACAAGTTAGTTTTGAAGAAAATATTTTGGTTAGAAATAATTATTTTATATAGAGTAAAATTAAAAGAAAATACGAGAAATTATCAAAACTTGTCGATTTGGTAGTTGGAGAAATCCGGTCAAAATTATACTACATCGATTGTGGATGATTTTTAAACCATTCAAAATCGATATTCAAAAAGACCAGTAAGCATCGATTTTTTCAAACTCTCATAAATGGTGCCAACCAAAAATCGGTCAAAATCAATGAGATAAAACTCCTAAGCAGACTCTCAGGGTGTATTTTGTAAAATTTCAATAAAATATTAGGGTACCTTTTTGGAGGGAGAATCTGTTGTCCGATTTTTCAATAGAGGGGCCCTAACTTTCAATTATTACAAGGATGGTCCCTCATGCATTAGGTTATTCATTTTCTTACTATTTCCAAAAGAGACCTCTATCTACTTCATTTATAGAATCAAGAAAAGATATGTTAGAAAGCCTTAATCAACATAATGTTTAGTTGATTGGACAACCAACGGTGATCTGGTCCGGGCCTACTTCCAATAACTAATTTTCTTCAATTAAACTGAAAATAAAAATAAACACACCTAGAAAGGAGCTGGATATGACCCTATTATTTGGCTATTGATAACAAGCTAAGTTATTAACTAAATTGTTAAAAATCTATATTTAGTTTTTTATGGAAAATGATTTCTTTATCAATAACTCGTATTATACGATACTTCGAATACTCTGCATAAATGATTTTTATTTATATTTTAGGGTCGTATATCTTATTGGAAGATGTCTAAATCTTAAAATATTATAATAATATAAATTCGAATCCAATAAAAATATTTTGCGGGTCTTGGTAAATTTTGTTGGATGATGTCTAATGAGATTCTAATATTATAAAAGTGGTCAAATCCAATAATAATGGATAGATTTAGACCGATTAATTAATGGATTTGAATGATGATTGCTATCGGTCATATTTTTCAGTGTCCAAGGTTACCATTCAGTATTTATTTGTATTTTTTTAGAGGTAATAGAGCTATAATGCATTAGGTAATCATCGATGATAAGTATAATTTTACATTTATTTGGGTCATTAAAGTGGACGTTTGGAAGTATTTTTATTGGTTGTTTTAGAAGAAGCTCAATATTGGATGACTTATGAAGAAACGGAGCAAAAATTGAAGAAGAATGACTAAAAAGGAATAAATTATGGAAGATGGGGAACAAGTCGTAAATATTTGAAAAATGAAAAAAATATTTCACTCGGCTGATCAGAGTCATAATCATGCGAACGCATGGTCCTAATTTAAGTTGACTTCTATGTGAAATGAGATTTGTGCACGAATTTAACCTAATTTTGGAGGCTATGAGATCATGACTCATATTGCAAAAAGGAGCAGAGCTTTAGAGAGAAAAACACACACTCTATACATAATTTCAAGATCTTTAGTACAGAATTTTGGAAATTCAGGCAAGAGAGAAATGAGATTTCTTTGGCACTCCATTGATGACATTCAAGGGTGTTAGGTTTTTAGTGTTGGCGATTCTGTAGACAAAAAGACTGATTTGTAACGTGTTGTAAAAGTCAAGGACCTATGGTGCAATTTGTATAAATTGGATTAAAAGATCTAGGGTTCAAGCATGAAAAGAGGAGAAGAGCCTACACTTAAGATGTGAAAAATTATTATGGGTTTAAAATATTGAAATATGTGAAAACAAAATATGCTCAAATTCATAGGGAGAAAAGAAAATAAATGAACTTTTATTTAAATGTCCTAATGCGCTGTAAATGGTTTGATTTTCATAAGTAGGGGAATATACTTATTGACAGTGATCTTTAGTATGTATTTTCTTACAAAATTAAAGTTTGGAGTCCTAGTTACAAATGATTAGTGACACTTTACACACATGTGTCACTTATATATTTTACTTCATGTTAACTTGAACTGAGTATATGGAAAGACTTACTATACATTGATTATACTTATGCATGCTAACGACTGCATTTTTGAATGATTATATGTTAATATTACAAGTTTTTTTTATCCATTCGTCATTTGTGACAAAAAGGGAGAGAGAGAATATACAAACAAATGGGGAGCATTGAATGAAAATTGAGATTTGCATTTTTGCATTTTATGTCTAGGGGTCGTTAGGGAGAGACATAGATACATTTTGCCTACTGCATATAAACATTGAGAGTTCGCAGTAAGGGAGAGAATGTGCATTACATCTGCATTGCATATCATATGCATNATTTTGTGATGTTAATGTTTCGGTTGGTGTTTTGATTGACGTTAATATTACATCTCAAACTTGCATGCTTATTTGTGTTTATGAGTTTTTGATTTCCTGTATCATGTGCTTTTACACTGGATATTGAGTTGTAAATTTCAGGAAACAGGTTTAACAAGAAATGCAAAAGTCATTAGTTTGATGAAGTTTGGGTAGTTTAGATTTTGTTTTTAGTTTTTTCTTGACTTGTTTTATAATTTTGTCATAGAATACCAAATGGGGAGTTTGTTAAGTATTTAACGTATTGTAAAAGTTACCTAGAGTGCAATTTGTATTAATTGAGTATGAGATATAGGGTTCAAGCATGAAAATAGGAGAAACATGATGTCGCATTATTGCTGGCCTATCGCATGGACACTGTTCGAGCGATCAAAATAGAATGACTATCGCTCACTTGTCCCCCGGCTCTCGCTCGAGCTAGAGGCCGTCTCTCGCCTGTCGTTGAGGTTTCGCTTGAGCGACGGTTGTTTCGAAAAATCATAATTCGCGATTTTAAACAGATTTTTCCGACACATTCAACCTAATTCCCATCTCTTATAAATACCCAAGTTATTGGACAAATTTTGTTGTGATTGTTCATTATATTATTTCTTCATGTCATTCTTTAAATATCCAAGATATTCTTACATTGATTCTATTATTTTGATTCTTGAGATCATACAACCATCGGTTGGAAAAAACATCAATTCCTTAAACCAAAACACTAAGTTTCTAGAGATTGAGAGATGTTGGACTACAAGCGCAGGAAAAATAACAAGAATATGTGATTCCTGGGTATCTACTTAGAAGAGACGTGTGCAGAAGAACGTGAGACTACTACAACAAATCTTGGTAGAAGATTGTGAGTCTGTAAGTACAACAAAACTTGGAAGCTACAGAAGGTAGGTCGGGAGATCTAGTAGGTTGGTTAGACAGTATCTATGGTAGCAGACCACAAGGCTAGAATGAGCAGCAGATCTTGGAGTTGTAGGGTTTACAACAGCTAGTTGAACTGTAACCCACATTATCTATAGTGGAGGTAACTGGCTTGGTCCCAAAATTTTTACCAGTTAGATTTCTCCGTCATCATATCGATATCCATTGTTTACTGCTTTCCATATTACAATTGCGGTATTCAAATTTAAGACTAAAATTGAATTGTATGCTTAATCATCTAAAAACTATTAAAAAGTAATTTGTTACTTTTAATAGATTAATTCCGCACGTAAGGTCGAACTTGTTAGTTAACTATGCATTTTTTCAAAAGGGACGAAAATCAATCTTCGAGTTTCTTCTTGCAATTTAATATTTTGGGTGATGAGTTCTCGATTTATTATGTATTTTTGTAATCCAAACATGATCAGGCTAAATTTTTTGTGCGTAGTATGATGATAAAAATTCATAAAGGTTCATACTAAAAAAAATTAACAAACTTTTAATTTGATAACATTTTTTTTAATTCGCATCTTTTTCAACATACGCATCTAAAGTCTTTTGCTTTTTCTTTGCACTCAAACCAAACTCAACTTTATTCCTAATTTTTTGCATTGCACATATTACATTTGATATTTTTTTAATTTTGTACAAGTAATTATTTAAGGTCACGACTGCGTGAAATGCCTCTTTAAAGAAATAGTTGGTAAAACATAACTATTATCTGAATTATGATCATCATCAATAGGTGTATTGAGTATCCCTTGAATAATAGTGGTCTTAGGTTAAAACTAATGACCGTAGAAATTATGTTTCATGTATACACTAAATAACTTGAAAGATTAATCTTTCAAGATAGTGAACTTTAAAGTCAATATATGTATATTAATGTTTCCTCTTTAATGTATCTGTGTATGTATGTGCTTGCCTTTTTGCGTGCTCGCCGATTAAATTTTGAATTCCACCACATTCAATGTTTTTTTTTTCCCCAAATTTCCTACATTTATTATGATAAAATGTAATACAAGTTATACAAACATAAAATACTCTATAAATTAATAAATATTCATTTATCGATAAATTAATAAATTATTTATTTATCGATGAATTAATAATCTCTCTAAAATAATAACTTTTCCAATTTCAATATTATTATTATTATTTTATAGGGGTTTTATTGTAGCATTTATCCACGGGCTCCACTCTAAATAAATATCAAACTATTAATATAACTATTCAGTTCACTGGTTTTTTTTATCACCATTAATTCTATGTTTTTGTCTCACTTTATGGAATAATTACGGGATGTCAAATAAAATTGAAATATTGCATTCTTAATATTATTTCGAAGTGCTCATGGCATAATTTTCCACGTCACTAACAGTTCACGAAATGACCAATTATAGCAAATATTATGACTTATCAAAGTAGGTCGTTCCAATGAATATTTCAAGAATTTTGAAACTTTAAAAATTCTCCAATGATATTACGCTAGCCGAATCCACAAATATCTTAAGTGATTTCAATGCTCGTTTTCGAGAATTATATCATAGACATATCGAATGGTTCAAATAAATATTGAAAATAATTAAAGGTGTATTAAATGTGCACCTTAAAAAGAGACGTCTAACTTATCTTTTCTTTAAAAAAAATTAATTATTTCGTTATCGTTTATTATTTTTGTATGATAAATTTCTCAATATAATTTATATCATTTTATTTATGACATCAAAAAATTTCAAAATTTTGCAACCGAAAAAAGTAATACCCAGAGTCAATTTTCAGATGTAAATTTACATGGAGTATGAAATGTAAATTTTCGACGAATGTAAAATTTCTCACAACTTTTTGCAAATTTGATTTGTGCCCTTAATTCAAAATGTCTGTGTTCGTCACACTAAATCGACAGGATGTTAACACATAATGAATGTATCAAATTGCAATAGATAATTTATTTCATTTGCATGCCTTCTAACCTAAATTTGACCGCTTGAATGGTAAAATCTTTTCATTCTTTTTTGTACAAAAATTTGTTGATTTTCAAAATGCAAATTAAAGCTTTTCATAAAGAAATTTTAAAAGCTATATATAATTGAATATGTTACACCATTATATTAAATAGCATCCTTATCGCAAGATGGGGTCCTATATTAGTTGACTTGACATTTGACCATTCCTTGTCGTGAATTTCGACTCGTCCGCCATAGCAGAGTCTTAGCCGTGCATATACCTGCTAACTATTACAAACTGATTATGACGTTACCGCGACATAGGGTGTTGCGACATCTCACCGACCAACTTTCACGTTCCCTATATATGTCCCAACATCATCCCACTTTCAGGCAAGGTTAAAAACACTCTCGAAACTCTATTTTTATCTTTTACCCTGTTTCTATTGTCCTTTAATTTGATCGTCGAAGTGGAAATTGTCGCCCCCCTCGATGGCCTGACTCAAAAACCGGATTTGGTTTTTGTAGAGAAACAAGTGTTTCTGGAGATTGAGTGATCCCACAAGATTTAAAACTCAATTCAATTTCCATACAATATTTGTGATAATAAACTGTCAAATTGTACCATAGACCATTATTAATTTGCATGCCTTCTAACCTAATTTTGTCCACTTGCTTGGTAAAATCTTTAATGCATGTGATAAGATATCTAAACTTTCTTTGAATTTAACTTGCAAACGCTTTTCAAATTGAATTTTTAATTGAGTAATGTTATTCGGTCATTGATTGTGAAGGTCACGTATCTAGGTGTGGCAGTGGAGGATTAATTGTGATCTTCACCACTCAAGTGTGACAATGGAGGATTAATTGTGATCATCATCATTTTAGATGGTACTAGACCGTCAACATCATCTAAACTAGTGACGGTTAGTAGCACTGGCGGACTCGGGGGGTCCTGGGGGGCAACTGCCCGACTCCACCCCACCCCAAACTTTTGATAATTTTTTTAATATAAAATCATGTTTGGT
>CAIGRN010181747.1:0-10684 GCA_903798345.1 Fraxinus anomala | reverse complement strand
AATAAGAGGAGAGAGTTAAAAACCCCAAAAGCCTCTTATTTTCTTCTTTTTCTTCTCTGTTAAATTAAGCAATTAACTGTCCATTTATTCTCGTCTTCTCTATCTTTTCTCTGTTAAACCCTTTTCTTCTCTCGTCAAATTCGAACATATCAACTTGCACTTATTTCCTTACGCAAGTCGGTTAGGATTTTAGGTCCATAAATATTATGTTTCTGAATGTAATCTTCTAGACAAGTTCGTGCCATCTTAATTTCAGTTGGTTTTGTGCATCAACTAAAAAAATAATACAGGAAGATTTGCCATTACAAACTTCATATGGTAGCATCAGTTAAGTCTCCTTAGCTTTGGAACACCATGTTGATTTATATTTTGAATAGCTTATTTTGCCCGTTTTGGTTACAATAAAATTGTGTACTAAAATCCAATTCAAAGTCAACGCTTAATTTTAACAATACATTTTATGGTATCCACAACTTTTATCAAATTTTTAAACCACGTATTTCATAATCTTTAATTACATTTATTAGAAATCTGATTTTTATCAAAATCAAACATGGGCTAAAAAAATGTTATTAGATCAATATGTGTGAGATTGTTGTGAAATTTTTGCCAATCAATTACTCAAGACTTTGTGATTTGAGAAAAAAGAACTTAGAATTTGTTATATTTATGTTTGATATATTACATTGAATAACATCATACGTTGTAACGAAAAATACAATTTTTTTCTTTTCATTACCACGTTCCAATACTATCTAGTCCTCCATAATGACCATACTATGTATGAGATTTGTCCAGTTAAAAGCAATCAAACAACTAAAGATAGTTGAGACTAGATTAAAAAGGAAGTAACTGGGTGTGAAAAAATTAGCTCAAGTGAATAACGAGGGTCAAAATACAAAATATTGATTGAAATTATATATTTGAAAGGGTTCTTCTTGCCCCCATTTCCCGTCGCCCTACTCAGTGGCGGATCCAGCACCCGACGAGGGGGCGTGACCACCGGTGCTGGATCCGTCGAAATTTACAGGCGCGGTCGCCCGAGCTCAATTGCAGATGCAGTGCAGTTGTAGGGAAGAAGTAAAATGGGGAAGAAGATAGTGTTCTTAGGCCATTTTTCATATTTTCTTTAGTTGGGTTTTTTTTTAAAACAATCGGCCCATTATGAATTGTAAAGGAAACAAAATTTAATAGCCTATAGATCATATCAATTATCAAGTTCATCTTACATTTTCAAAAAACATAGAGCCAGTTTACATTTTCAAAAAACATAGAGCCAGTCCCAAAACCTATCTTCTTAAGTTCTACCTCCTGGCTCCCGCTCTCCTGCAGCCACACGCAACCCCGACTCACTTCGTCACGCAGCATGCCAGCCTTGCTCATAATCCAGAGGCTTGTACGAGAAATTTCCATTGACAAGAACAGAGACATAGGGTATTTTGAGGGTTCTCCTTCAATTGTGAATCTTCAGTTTGCACATTCGAAATCAAAGGAGTTTATGGGAAAGCTCCTTGAATTTTCAAATCAAAAAAATGTTACCAATTTGATTGTCAAAGCTCAGAGATACACCACAGACAGTGTCAATGTAAGTTCTTGTATTTTTCTTCATCAATATTTTGTTTTTGATTTGGGGATTCAAAAATTGATCTTTTGGTTTTTTGAGATTTAGGCACATACATCAATATGTATTAGCAAAGCCCTAAGATGATGGGGACAGACCCTTAAGCCCAACATGATAGATCCATTCTGCTCAAGAAATTGTTGATTCTTTGTTAAATGGTGGTAATAGATTGGTTATAATTGACTTTTATTCTTCTGGTTGTGGAGGCTGCAAAACATTGCATCCTAACTTCAAGGTACATTGATAATAACTATATTTTTTTGTCAATAAATTTTAAATAGTATGATTTTAATTTAGAACTCGAAGTTAAAGTGATATTTTATATATATTGATCATTTGATTGGAAATTTATTACGTGAATTGTAATGATTTATGATTTATGAAGATTGGAGAATTTGTGAATACGTGGGTAACTTAAAATGATGAGCGAGTAATTTAATCTAATAATTTAACAATTAATAGTTAATTTAGTATCATAAATTATAAGATTGGCCCATTTGCATTACTTGGATCATTGGATTTAACCACCTCATTAGTATCAGAAATATTAATAAACAACTGCACTATTACGGCTGTTGACAGTCAACAATTAACGATCGTCCTAGCTGACCTTCAATCCTGGATCCGCCACTGACCCTACTATTTATTTTTGCTTAGCTTCCATAGTTTAGGGGATTAATTAACTGGTATCCTCCAGAAATGGAACCATAATCGTTCCTAGGAACAACTTCTATGACCATAGATAGTGGTTATGTTCCTTTTGCATGTCATTTAGGGTCCGTTTGATTGCAAATATGGAATTTGGGTGAAAAGAAAATGAATTACGGGGAATTGAATTGCCTATAATTTGTTTTATTGGGAATTATAATTAATTGTGTTTGATTGGTATAATTTTCCATCTAGAAAATGTTGAAAGTTTGGTGTCCGTTTGGCTTCATTTTTCATGAAAATTGTCCATTAAAGTAATAATAATTTTTTTTTTTTATCATTGGGTCTAGAATTTGTTCCAATTGCAAAAAATTAAATTTTTTTTTTAAATTAAAAAAAAATTATCATACCGAATATCATTCGTTTGACTTTGTTTTGCATGAAAATTGTCAATAAAAGTGATAAAAAATTTTACCATTGTGTCTAGAATTTTTTTTTTAAAATTTAAAAAAGGTTATCATACATAATATCATTCGTTTGACTTTGTTTTGCATGAAAATTGTCAATAAAAATGATAAAAAATTTTACCATTGTGTCTAGAATTTTTTTCAATTGCCAAAAAAAAAATAAAAAAAAAAAAAATGATGGAAAACAAAAAACCACCTAAAAGGTGGGAAAACGAATTCACCAAAAACCAAGAAAATCAGTCACGTGATGGCAAAGCAAGAAAATGATTTCCATGGAAAAAAAGAGCCATCAAACATAGTCTTAGAATTAATCTATTTGTACATTCGTTGTACACATCTTGGATGAAATTTCAATGTGTCAAAATCGAGACCATTGATTAGTTTAAGTATTGGACAAATCAATGGCAAAATTGCGTGTCATACGATAAAATGTAAAGCAGAATGTAAGTGTATCAAAGCTGAAACATTTATTACCATATATCCCATAGGATCCACAACTTATAATCACTTACCAAACATGCCCATGCTCTAATTGCTCCACCAAACACAACTTTAAAAAAAAAAAAGTTCCTAGTCCAATAAAATGGCAAACAGAATATTAATACACATTCCAGCCCATATACTGA
Organism: Fraxinus anomala; assembly: GCA_903798345.1. Classification (NCBI taxonomy): domain Eukaryota; kingdom Viridiplantae; phylum Streptophyta; class Magnoliopsida; order Lamiales; family Oleaceae; genus Fraxinus; species Fraxinus anomala. The sequence continues at coordinate 7,322 of CAIGRN010181747.1, read as the reverse complement.
TACATAACAAGAAAGAAATTAAACAGGCAAACAAACAGAGAAATAGGTCAAAGCACAATCACCAATCAATTATCTTCAAGAGAAACTCAACTCAATAGAATCTAGTCTCAAAGTTTTATCAAGGATTCAAGAACAGTCGAGCAGATACTATATCTAATCAGTAATAATATATTCTATTCATTTGGAGTTGGAGTTGGAGTCTGAGCGGGAGCCAGGGCTCGGAGCAGTGGCCGATGCCGGAGCCCTTGACTGGTTGAGTTGCATAGATTTATTCACCATATGGGCCATATTGGGAGTTGTGTATGCACTAAAACTAGCATTATTTGCATCTGAAGCAGCTAAATCAGTAGGGACATCACTAGCAGAGCTCGAGTCTCTCTGTGCTTCTGCTCCGGGCACTACACTCCCTCTAGTTGTGGCTCTTTGATAAGCATGTGAGCTCATTCCTGAGAGTGCATAAGCTCGCCCTGCTAAGTTATACAACTCACGACTTCCCATTCTTCGTTCAGTTTCTTTAAGCTCAGATTCAAGCCAGTTACTGAGACCATCCCCTGCTTGGGCAGATATTGAAGCACGAATTCTTGTTCTCCTCGTCGTCAGTACATCCCGCGCATCACTTAGATTTCCAGTCTCTGCAATCCTTTGAGCCTCTGCAATGCCTTCTGCTGCCGACAGGCGATTTCTCTGTCGATCCACTTCCAAGTTAACTGTGGTTTCTGCAGGGGACACAACTTTTGGTCTACGTATTTCGACTAGGTCACCTTCTACACGGACTATCTCTTTTGACACAACATCTCTATAACAACACACTATATCCAAAAGCGATGTCTTTCCCTCATTTTCTTCATCTACAGCAACTCGAAGTACTGGAACTGACAAGTTGACCAGAAATTCTTTTTCCTCTTCTGCATACAAGTCCCCAACATTGATTACTGCTTGGCACCCTTGATCAGAGATTTCACTTCCATATCTTCCTGAAGGAATTGATATGATTTCCACACTATTTGATGCTGATCTCACAGTTATTTGCACTTCTTGAACCATCACGCTTAGAAGACCACCTATACAGCTTGCAAAAGCATCTTGCACCATTTCATACGACTCAATGAAGGAGAAGGTGCCACCTGATTCATCGGAAATGGCATGCATAGCAACAGGATCATGATCTGTACCAAAACCGAATGTGTGGACTGGAAATGTTTGATGTTGGCATTCATCTTGGCTTCCCCTGTTTCTAGGACAGATGGAACCAGGCAAAAGATGTAGATAGTCGGGATTTTGTCCTGGATATGAGGAATTTTGAAACATTGACCTATGGTAACAAGTATCCTTCCCATCAGATAAGAATATGATGCTAGCAACTGGATTCCATTGATGCCTTTCTTCAAGGACCCGAACCCCTTTCTTCAGGCCTTCCACAATATTAGTCAAACCAGAAGCTTGAAGTGAATCAACAGCCCTTTTAGCATCTTCACGGCCATTGCCAGTCATTCTACGCAAGGGAAAGATTCTCTGAGCAGCAGACGAGAAAGAAACTATCGAAAGTCGGTCAGACGGGCCCAAGTTATCTATGACAAAGAGAACAGCACGCTTCAGAAGACGTAACTTTGATCCATACATGCTACCACTAACATCTAGTACAGTAACAAGGTCAATAGGAGCACGCTCAAGGTGACGTGCATGATCTGAAAATGGAGGTGCACGTACTCCAACAAGAACAGCAAATGGAGAGATGGATTCTGAAGCCGCAATCACGGGCCGCTCGGGAATGGACTTTATATTGACACTTTGAAGACCAGTAAGTGAAGCAGAAGATGTAGGATCACCTGTGATTGTGGGTAAGGGTTCATCATCAGAGAAAACAAGGGACTCATGCTCAGATGGAGGGGGTGGCAGCACCTGTTGTTGAGAAACATTGGAGAAGGAAGTAGGGAATTGTGGGAGAGGCATGTTAGCGTCGAAGTTTGGCATAGTGAAAGGGAGACAATTCCATTTGGCACGGCAAATAGGGCAATTGTAATTGCCATGTGAAACACTGTTGCCAATGCAGCCGAAGTGGAAGGAATGGGAGCACTCGGCTGTAAAGATGGCTTGCCCTTTTGTCACATTACCCAAGCAAATAGCACATGTACTCTGCAATGAAAATAAAATTTTAAAAGCACGCAAAATTATTATTACCTGTGCAACTCATATAGGGAAACTCATAACAACAAAATTTTAAATATGTAACAGTACATAAGATTGAAAGAAAAATATTATGCAAAAAGCCAGAAAGAACCTGAAAATACACAGTGTGTTCTGCTCAAGCCCTGTTACCAATCACAACTGAGATCTATGGGTGATTTTTTTCTGTTAATTAACTATAGAAGGTAAAAGTTTAATCTATACCAAATAAAACAAAAAGCAGTTTAATCTCTATACAATTAATTATAATATTTCATATAGTTGGATATTATTATTTAATTCCATTTTTTGCTTCGAAAGATTGCCGATATTCTATCTATGAAAAAGGATAAGGATACTACAATTCATCCACTAACCCTACTGATCCAGGGCAGATTTAAAAAACTAGGGATATGTGGACGATGTTTTGACACGTATCAAAAAACATGTCTTGGGGTGAGCTGATTATGGACTATAATGACCATTACCTCAACACGAGACTATTTCTTAAGCAGACCAGCATTGGTTTTATCGCGCATACAACAGTAAACTCTTCGCATGAAATTCAACCTTTCCATGTAAAGAATATTTTCTTCACGAGAAAATTCACCCCCTCTGAGAAACGTGGATCTACGAGACAGGCATTACATAGAATTCCAAACATTGATTAATAAAATCTACTAATAAAATTTAGAATTAAGTTAGTTGTACACCATGACACCCTTTGAGGTGTCAAAATCAAGGTCATTGATTTGAATAAGTATTGTTAAAATCAATGGTAAATTTGTGTGCCGTGTTAAAGAGGGTAAAGAAAGCTGTCAACCATGGTGTAAGTATAGTAAAACTGTAAAAATTATAATCCACTCTAACCTGCAACCATTTAAGCAATCAATTGAAATTGTAACATTTTTTGAAAATTCGAAAAATAGATCACTAAACGTTATATTGAACCCTGGTTAAACAGTAAAACAAAACTTCTTCTCTAATCCACTGAACCAAGTCAATAAGTATCAACTTCTTTTACACCAAGACAAAAAGGACCAAAATCATATCTAATTTCAGATACAAACTTTCGAGGGAAACCCCATAAAAAAATAAAAAAAAACTTGGCATGCTAAGCAATTCAATATCGCAGGCCTAAATTAAAGTCTTAAAACTTTGAATTCTGATAGAAACAACCAATTCTTGAAGAGTAAACGAATTTTCTTGTCAAGTCAACCCATTTACCCGATTATCATAACGGTTAAAGCACCCAACACATGATCGGCGAATTCAAAGAAAATCAAGAACATGACCATTCCTATTTTACATAAATATATGCATTCGTACAAATATACCCACTCAGGGATGAAAGAAGAAAGGGAAGAAAACTTACAATTCCTGTTGAAGAACTCATGGTTTCTTGCGTTGGAGTGGTACTGAGGAGGAGGTGGGTTTTGGAATGCAAGGGGCTTAATTCTTTGGCATATGAGCATAAATGGGGTGGTGGGCCCATTAATTTGCATACGTGTTCCTCTCTTGTTAAGTTTGGGCGTTGTCATCGGATTCATCGTCTGACGTGTCGCGTTTAAAGAACGCCTTGGTTATGTTGACTTTCAATTGCTCGATTGACTTATTGGAAGCCAAATTCTATAAAACCATCAATGATTCATTTTACCAAGAGTTCCTCATCCCGTAAGTTCAATATTCCTCTTCGTTTCTTGATTTTAAAATCGGGTCGATCCAATTGTCCATAGTACAAGTTCAATTTCCTTCTGTAGGTACTGTGCAAGGACACCGTAAGAGTGGTCAGGCGACTGTTTATACTTCGATGTATTTCTCGTCACATGTATTTAATACTCTGATATATTGTTAGATATCGATCTAGCCCTTGTTTGACATAATTTTGGAAAGAATGAGCTTTTAAATAGTAAATTTTGAGAGAATATGAGTTAAAAAGTAAAGAAAAAATTTTGAATTTACGTTAAAAAAATTATTATGAGAATGTACAGTTAAAAATGTGTATGAGAAAGAATGGTTGTCAAGCAAGGACATAATTGGTCATATAAAAAAGGTTAGAACTTGATGAATGAAATTAAGAATTAATTAATTGATAAATGTAGGATATTTATGAAATTAATTAATTTGGACGATTTATTAACAGACCAAAATTAATTAATTAGCAGGCCACTTGTGTCAGTTTAACGAATGGATAAATAAACCGTTAAAAGTTGGAGATAATACATGTGATTCCTATTCTCACTGACATAAGAAAAGAAAATCTTAATCCTTCATTATTATTCTATCTGAGTGAATTACTATTAAAGATTGGACGCTTGAATAACCATGGTGTACAGTGACAGTGTTCAAAATTCACATAGAAATTTGAGCATTCGTCAAAGCTAATTTTCTAATCATAGTTTCTATTTAAATACAAAAACGATCTTTAAAAAGAATGAAAATAATTTTAAAATTTCATTGTTCATGTATAAGTAGATTCCCAACAATGACATCGTTTGTACCTATGCAATGCCTTCTGCAGGCTATAGCCTATTCTCTGTCAATCAACTTCAAAGTGAACTACCATATTTGAGAGAGGCACAACTTTTGGTTGATGTATTTCAACTAGGTCACCTTCTACTCAAGCCATCTCTAAACAATATCTCTACAAGAACACGTTAGATCCACAATCGACATCTTTTCATCACTACCTTCATCTTCAACACCTTTTTGTTCAAGGACGAACAAGTTGAGCATAAATTCTTTTTCCTCATTTGCATACAGGTCTCAAACATTAACTACACATCGACACCTTGATCAAATATTGATCAAAAATCAACCCTCAAATCCTACCATACAACATTCTCCAATTTTATTTCGAGAAAAATATATGTTATAATTAACTCTTGAATTGCAATTATGTACTAGTATTGAATTGGAATTGGGAACAATAAAGGAAAATTTTGAACGTCCTATCAATCTACAAGATGAAAATAAAATCACATATCTAAAAGGTCAACCTTATCAACTAAAGGAGGATCCAAGGATAGAAGGGAAAAAAAAAAAATCAAGCTCGTCGTTTTCAGAAAAAACGGTTCATTGAATTTCGTTGGTTGGAGTATTCATCTTGAACTGAAATGACATATTGTTTTTAGTACTTTCTTTCTCATAAAGATGGTAATTCATCCAGGTCTTCGAGATTAGATACCGATGGACATAACAAATGGAAAAGGGTTAAAATGAAAACAAATGTACATTTCTTATTCATTCTAGTTCAGCACATCATAATATGTGTGAGACTAGAACTACAAATTTAATGGGATTGTCTCTGTTAACGAAAATCTTGAATCCGAACATGAGCAAATCTTCATCACTAATCATTCATTATAACTGCATGCACTTGTTGTCCTTTTGTAAACAATTGCAGCAAGCCAAGGCTAGCATAAAAAATCACAATAATAATACTAAATACAAACAATAATGATAAGAATTTGACAACAGATGTTCACCTTGAAAACTGACTTTATAAGAGCTTCATCCTCTTACTTCTAATTTCCAGTACCTGTTTATGAATTTCGATCAAAATTTTGAAAAATTTACGTTCACGCCACAATTTTTATTTCTTTCACCATATTTTAATTATATTCAAGGTTCTCAATCTTTACTCATTATAACATTTATGTCTCTAATGATATTTCATGACATTCATGTACTCAAACTTTTTATTAGTTAACACATTTTGTATTTGATAGTAATTTGCGTTCAAAAAATTCGTTGAAATAGAGTATAACAACTTATTTTTCATCATATTCTTTTAAGAAAGAAAGTGAAAAAATAAATGAAAAAAATATATTTTCACATCATCATCAAGGATTCAAGGACGAGATGTACTAATTAATGGAAGGTTGAAGATAAGAATTCGACCAAAAAATTAAGGAAATAATTGCTACAATGAATAAAAATTGATGAGCTTAACTGCAATTAAAATGTGGTGTAACAAATAATAATTATAGTGGCAATATAACCATCCAAATCCTAAATTGAATGAGAAAAAATTTGCAAAGTGAAATGAAAACCAACGACCTATCGCCTAAATTTAAGGAAAATTACCGTTGTGTCCTTTAATTAAAGTTCATTACCATTTGCTTGGAACATATATTTTAGTTTTAGTACCCAAAAAATGTATTTAGGGCAATTTCTTCTTATTTTCTGTTAACTTGGTAAGAATGCTAGGCTTGATCTTGTGGAAAGATTTTATGCCAAGAATCCACTCCGCAATAAACCAAGAAAATCAGCTGGCAACAAGATTGAAAGCTTCACCAGGATGGGCCCAATTCTCCCGACCGCGAACCTCAGCACAAAGATCACCCTACTCGAATCAGAACTGGACCAAACCAAATAAATAAGTCGTGGTCTATGTCTTAGAATCCAACATTCTGGATTTAGCTATAGAAACAAATTTTGAATCTGTTCCAAAATATACTTTTATAATCTCCAATTAAATCATAATTTATATAGATTTATATGTATTTAGAATAGTTGAGAGTTTTATGGTTTAAGATATAAAACGTCGGTCTAACATCAGCAAATTTATGTAACTGTTTAAATTTTAAAAATTTATTTTTGAAGCAGATTTATTTTTGATCAACGTACAAAGGCCCAGTCTTAGGATAGTCCAAGTGTCTTCTGGATCACGGACTGTCTTAAGGGCTGAGTCCCAGTTCCGGAGTAGAAAATGCGAGTTAATTGTCCCAATAATCAATGTTTGTGTCTTCGACTATTCATTGAGATTTTAGATGTCGAGTTTTGATCACTAAATTTATCAAATATTAGACATTAGTCACTAGTCACTAACATTACATCCATTACTCAACTCTAACGAAATTGGTAACATGACAAACGGAATACATAGGTGACATAACTCAAGCACACCAACTTGCCACGTAAAAAGATGTCTTTGATTGCTCACTCTACTTTGGAAGACGTCTTTAATTACTTATTATACTTTTAGACTGATCGAGTTTTAGTCACCAAACTTGTAAAACTAACATTGACATGTTCTAGATATTTAGGAATGTTTTCCAAGTATCAATTTTGTACAATAAAATAATTTTGCAATATGTTAGCAGGGAACATTTCAAGACATTTTACAATATACTTGAATTTTGTTGCAATTTTTT
>CAIGRN010181746.1:0-16195 GCA_903798345.1 Fraxinus anomala | reverse complement strand
ATTTAATATCAAATTCTGTCAGTGGCACAATGGATAGGCATTCCATATTTTACCCTGAGGTTATGGGTTCGAATCTTATCCTTTATTTCATTTAATTTTGGCAAAAATTGTATAATTAAAATTATTTCATAATAAAAATGTTGTGAAAGGGATTCGAAACTGGGACCTCTCACGCGGATATAGAAGCTTTAGCCAACTGAGCTACAAGAGATTTATGAAAATAAAGGAACTGAGCAGATATATAATTGAAATATTTATTCACTAAAGGCAGCCGCCGGGGGCTCGCCGGGTGCTGGGTCCGCCACTGAATCCCGTTTATATATGTTATCAACGCCCGAACATTTTGTTTTTCGTTATAAATCTTCTCTCACGTCAACACCGAAATACTTTGTCAACTAGCGATCTGTTCAAACATGTTGGAATTAGGTTGTGTGGATGAGAGTGGGCCTGGTGTTTATTGTCCACGTGTGAATACCAAAAATGAGGTCAACACTAGTTATCAACTTTCGTCCGTGAATCTGCTAATGCATATCAACTTTTGAATTTTTGTTTACTTTAAAAGAAAATCAAAATAACATATTTTAAATGTAATTTCGGATTGATTGAACAATTTTATTAGTGAAAGCTCAGAGAGCATGTGTGATTGCAGAAGTGGACCACATGATGGAGATTTATGGGGTTAATTGGTCAATTCGCCAATCCCGGACCACAATTTGCTGAAAACGTAAAAAAAATACTCACGAGTTCAAGTTGTTGTTATGGACCTGCGGAGCTAGAATAGACTCCTCTAGTTAACGAATTTTTTGATATATATAAGATTAATTAATTTACTTTTACAATAGAAAATTACTTATTTTATTATTAAAATCTTATGTATAGTTTCATTTCTTGAGTGACGTTTTGTCAAAGTTATCTTTGATAGTTGAGGTGTTTTGGCTAGTAAGTGGTTTTAGGATAAAACCGAGTAAAATAATTACTTTGAAATTCTTTTATTCTAGAACTCTAGGAATTGAATATAGAAACTTAGACGGGGATGGCATTTTAAAGGGACTAAGTGAAATGCGTCCACACTTTTTTGTTATCAGATAATGTCTATTTTTCTGAATTTTTATACTCAAAAGTTTTCCCAAATTCATCCACAGCCTCTTCACACGAACTTGGAACCATTTAAAAACTCATCGAAGAAGACAAAGTTGAAGAGAATGTAAGCACATGTAGAACCTTCCCTTTTACTTTTGCACAATTTCGATCAATTTAAGCATTATTGTCAAATTATAAAAAGTTGACGAGAATGTCTAGTCAATTTAGACACTCGAGCTTCCTCTTGAACTTTGATTAGATTTTCTAGAAATTTAGTCCAAAGAAAGGTGAAAAACAAAAACTTTCTTTAATTTGAGACAATGATCATTTCTTGATTGCTACATGTTGCATATCAACATAACTAATTAAGTAGGTGTTTAAAGCGAAATACCTAACTAGTGATTCCTCGAGGTTGGATAATTTGAATGTTCAACATTAGTCAATAATCTTAATTTTCTTGATCTCTTTGAATTACTCAAACCTTGAATGTTTTTTAGTATTCTCCGGTCTAGATTAAGCTTGATTAGTGGCCACCAAGATCTAACCAAGAACTCTAAATCAAAGATCTACTTAAAGACACAAGAATTGTTAGAATTTAGATATTAGAAAACTGTATTAAAATCTCTAGCATTCAAGTCTTAAACTTGAACAAGTCTTATTCGTTGTCTAAAAAAAGTCTTAGGTCATTGTAGTATTTTAGCAACTTAAAACTTTAGTATTAAGTCAGCTAAAACTCTTTCAAGTATTTGGTCAAACTTATCTAATGTGGTCAATTAACAAAAATTCGAGCTTGGCATCTGGTCAACCAATTGACTTGGGTAAAACTTTGACCGTATATTCACTACAACAAAAATGATCATTTGCAACACTAAAAAGACAACATTTGTTAATTAAGTGTTATTAAAATGGTCTATCGCAATATTTTAATAAGTAAATGTTGTCATTGGTTAACATAATTGAGTTTTGGCAACATTTTTCAAATGCATGTTGCTAATGTCACCTTTTGCAATGTTTATTGAATGTTGCGAAAAATTTCATTTTTTTTGCAACGTTTCTTGAATGTTGTTAAAATCTGATTTTACAGCAACGTTCAGTGAATGTTATTAAAACTCATAATATTCAGCCTTTTACAACGTTTACTAACTGTTGCAAAAAGTTTCACTTTCGCAACGTTTATTGAATGTTGTGAAAAGTTTAATTTTTTGCAACATTTATTGAACGTTGTTAAAATCTGATTTTACAGCAACGTTCAGTGAATGTTGCTAAAACTCGTAATCAATAGTCTTTTGCAACGTTCACTAACTGTTGCAAAAAACTTCTCTTTCGCAACGTTTATGAAATATTGCGAAAAGTTTTATTTTTCGCAACATTTATTGACTATTGCGAAAACGTAAATATTGTGAAAAATAACCCAGAACCCACGACCCAACTGAAATTCACCAGGCCCAAAAAAACAAAACAAAACCTATTTGACTTGCATTTTTCATCAAACCATAACTTCTCCCAATTTTTTTACCTATCTTCTCACCGCCTCTTTCGGCATCGCCATCACCATCACCGCGGCGGCGATCTTCTCACCTTCAGTCGAACATCCCGAAAAATCAGGGCAAATTCAATCGATGACTATATCGTCGTTTCTTCATCTTGTTGTGATTTGCAGCGGCATTTCTTCATCCTGCAATGTTTACGGCTCTGCTACTGGTGATTCTTGTTGCGGTGGCAGTAGGGATCAAGCAGTTCAAAGTTCAATTTTGTTCACTCAGATTATATCAATTGTAATTTACTTTTAAGCTTTAACGATGGTTTATGTAGGATTCACTTACCCAGTACCATAGGAAAGAATCGTGGAGCTATAGAGCCGAGAGAAATTTCAATCGTGAGATCTTTCAAACCCTATGAAGATGTACACGGATGGTGTAATTGAAATTCCACTTAAAAGGGAGAGAAAGAAGAAAACATCAATTTCCCGTTTAATTCCTTCAAGAAAACATCAATTTAAAATTAATAATTTTTTTTGTATTCAAATAGTAATAATTTCTTTTTTCTTCTATGTTCTGGTGTTTGGGTTTTGCCCAAATGGTCCCAGAAGAAGCTGATGATTTGTGGATGGCTTATAATCTGATTGCCGAGGGTGATATCATCTTAGCTGTCCTATCAGGTACCTTTTAGTTTCAATTTCAGATTTTTTTTCTTCTAATAGTTGTGTGCATTGGTTTCTTCCATGTTTTTGCTATTTCTATTTGGGAAGTATATTCAGAATGTTGGTTATACATGGAAAAGGCGCACTTATGCAATTCATGGACAAAAGTACTGGGGGTTATAGTGAAAAGGCAAATTTTTTTTTGTTTGTGATTGATAACTGTTTACATAGAAAACATGGATGAGAATCGTAGATAATGGAAATGAAGGGTAAAATTAAAAGAACAATATTAGGCTGTCTTTATTAAGTTTCAACCCGCTGAGTTGCCTTTCACTTGCACAATCGTAGGAGGAAGACTTATGAATTCTTTATTTAGTTATACTTCAAGTTCTATACTAAATTTATTGTATAGGGCATGTGTGGTTTGTAAGACTGCTTTACTTGTCCTTTCTTGCTAGCATCTCACTATTAGTCTCCTTGAATCGCAAAAAAATAAGAATACTTAGTAGGTAACATTAAACAGAGGTGACAGAGAACTTTCCATTGATACGGTTTTCCATCGATTATCCAAATGAAGATGAAATCTAATCTGCCACTCACTTCTGTTTTTGGACTTGAATACTATCAGCTTATGAGTATTTTTTAAACAGATAAACTCAGGCAAATCCCAAATAAAGACACTGGTGCACTCCATAATGTAGCGGTCATCTTTTGTGGAAAAAGAAAACATTGCATTGGTTATTAGGCCAGTGAGCAGTGAGTCCCTTATATCCGATTGATGTGAAGTAGGACAACTTAATCCACCACCCCTTCTTTCTGGACAATCCAATTTAGTGAGTAGAGGTAATTAGTGATGAAGTTCACTGGCAGATAGTCAGCCTCTAATTTCTCTATCTTCCCGCCCTGGTTTGATGAGTATTTCTCTTCTCCTTGACTCTTTGATGAAATAGTTTTTCATTTTGGTTTGTAAAGCATCACTTCTTTTCACTAGAACCTGGATAAGTATAGCTTTTCCTTTCCCCCTTTTACTTTTTTGTCTTAGTAACAAATTTATTGTGCATTTTCATTGTAGGCCTTGATTGGAAGCATCAGAAGCTTTCCAGTCATTGTTTAAAGAGCTCTTAAATTGAAGCCAAGAACCACTGAGGTCTCGGGGAGGTCCAGAGGTTTTTGGGGGAAGGCCAGAACTGGGCCTTTAAAGTGGCGGGGCTTAGTTGAGTTCACTATCAATTCACCTAGGTTATAAGCTCGAGCAGGTTCTTTACACTAAACAAACTAACATTAGTGGTACTAGCAATAGCTTAAGAGGCACAATCTTTTACATTGAGATTTATTTTCCATCACCCTGTTTTATGGAGAGAGTTTCTTGCAAGGATTGCTTTAGGTCAAAATGGCATTTGACTACGTTCTCTACTGGAAGCATAGAATGTGTCCAGGCGCTCATCAGCTGTGCGAAAGAATTTATTTTTTTGGTATATCAGATTTTGACGTTTTTTACGTCTTCCCTCCATTTGGCTACCCTTGTAGCCTCCTTTTTTGCATAAACAATGACCAATATATTTCGCCGGAGAAAGTGGATTATGTTTGGTGGAATAATTTTCTTGGTTGGTGCAATCATTAATGCTGCGGCAGTGCATGTTGGTATGTTAATCATAGGTTTTACACGTTTTTTTTTTGGAAATGTATCGAATTTTTAGACGCTTCAAAATTTTGAATCTGAATTTTGTATGGCTATTGTTATATTTTGGAGTACAATTAATAATGATTATTGGAGTTGTTTGATATTGTCATCTTCTATCTTATTTTGTGGTTGATTTGTGTAAATTACTGTACAAATAAGAAAAATTAAAAATTAAAAAAAATTGTAATATAAAATATGGCAACAGTCAAAAAATGTTGCAAAAAATAAAGATATAAGCATAAACAATAAGCAAAAACATTGTACAAGGTTATTAGCAACGTTCAAAAAATATTGTAAAAAAGTTCTTAGCAACATTCAAAAAACGTTGTAAAAAAGTTATTCGTAACGTTAAAAAAATGTTGCAAAAAGGTTGTGGCAACACTCAAAAAACGTTGCAAAAAGTCATTTGCAACGTTCAAAAAAATTGCAAAAAGGTTATGGCAACACTTAAAAAAAGTCGTCGTATTCTTCACTCAACGACAACATCAAGATTTGCAACATACTCAAAAAAGTTGCAAAAGGTTTTTGACAATATTTTTTGAACGTTGTAAAAAATTATTTTTGTTGTAGTGATTTGCAACCCTTAGACCAATCTATAATTAAGTACTTGGACTTTTTGGGAGATACTAAAGGGATCCAATTAGACCTATATAAATTAAACTATGATTTGATTGATAATGATCTCATTAAAACCATTATATCTTCGTGGGGAGCATCAATCTTATTTGTGTGGCACAATGAGACTATATTTGTCAATAATAAAGGTGGCACATTGAGACTATGCATCAACTACAGACAATTGAACAAACTCACAATTCGTAATAGTATCATTTGCTACGTATCGATGATTTGTTTGACCAACTTTGAGGCATCGCAGTATTTTCTAAGATTGAGTTGCATTTAGGGTATTACCCAAATCAAAGATGTTGATGTGCCGAAAAATACTTTTTAGGTTTCGATATGGCCATTATGAGTTTTTTGTTATGCCATTTGGGATAACCAATGCCCCAAAAATATTTATGAATATGATGAACATAGTGATTTGCCCTATTGATGATACATTAGTTTATTCTTGCAGCCGCAATGCATACATGTAGAGCACTTAAATATTATTTTTGATACTCCCTGAGATAAATAGTTTATCAAAGTTCAAAAAATATAAATTCTGGTTTGACAAAGTTGAACTTTGGTCCATGTTATCTTTACGGAAAACATTTACATTGATCCACTAAAAATCGAGGCAATAACAAAATGGGAATGCCCTGCTAAATGTGACAGAAGTATGGGGTTTCCACGAGCTAGTAGGGTAATAACTTCGATTTGTAAAGTTTTCTCCAAAATTTCTCTTCCTTTTACTAGTTTGACTCGAAAGAATAACTTATTTAGACTGAAGAATGTGAAAATAGTTTTAGAGAGTTGAAGAATAAACTAACTTCTGTCCTTATACTTACTCTTCCATATCTAGATGAAGAGTTTATAATTTATAGTGATGCTTTCACGCTAGGGCTTGGACTGTGTTCTAACGCGAAATGGGAAGGTTATACTTATGCTTTAAGAAAATTGAAGAAACATGAGTGTAACTACCCAACATATGACTTGGAGTTACCTATAATGGTATTGACATTGAAAATTTGGAGGCATTATCTTTATTGTGAGAAATGTCAAATATATACTTATCATAAAAGTTTCATATATTTTTTTTATATGAAGGCTAAATTTGAGACAAAAAAGCTGGTTAAAGTTTCATTATATGTGGGAAGATTGTTAGCTTATATGGTGCTCCAACATCTATTGTGTCAAATAGAGATTTCTAGTTTACAGGAAGCCTGGGCACTAAAATACATTTCAGTATAGCTTTCCAATCTCGACAGGTGGATATTGAGAGATAATTATCAGAGTTTAGAGAATATTCTAAGAGCCTATTTCTTAGAGTTCGAAGGTAGATGAGATACTCATTTGTCCTTAATGAAGTTTGTTTATAATAGCTATTACCACTTTAGTATGTATATCTCAGGAATTAAGATCTATAGAGATAGATCTCAAAGATATTTGGTTTGTTCGAGTCTATGTACATATATAAAATCTTGAGAAAATTTAATATGGAAGAATCCAAACGAAAATTATGCCCCATGTGGCATAGGATTTATATATCAAAATATGTGTTCCAAAATATAGGATGAGAGATATTGCATGGAGAAAACTCCCTATGCGACAATGATAGGATCTATCATGCATGTGATGCTATGTACGAGACTACATATTTCATTTGCTGTAAGTGTTATGAGTAGGTTACTAGCAAACCCTAGAGAAATATTAGATAGTAGCTAAGAACATCTTTAAGTACTTGAGAAGAACTAAAAATCTTTTCTTAATATATGGAGAAAATGAACGGAGATCATGGAGAAACTGATGCCAATTTTTAGTTAGATAAGGATGATAACAACTCTCAATCAGGTTATGTGTTTACTCTCAATAATGGAGTGGTAGGTTGGAAAATTTTCAAATAGGAAACAACTGATAATTCAACAATAGAAGCTAAATACATCGTTGCTTTAGAAGCAGCTAAGGAAACAGTCTAGATCAAAAAGTTCATTGACGAACTTGGAGTGGTTCCTAACATTATTGATCATATACATCAGTATTATAATAACAATGGAGTCATGCATAAACGAAGGAATCAAGGTCTCATCAACGATCAAAACATTCGTTAAAATGATATCATCTCATCGGAACGATCATAAAAACAAATGATGCGAAGATAGAACAAGTCATTATACATGATAATATTGTAGATCTATTGACAAAGTCGTTGTGTCAATAGAAACATGATCGTCATGTTCACTTTTTTGGTATTAGATATATGTATTATTGGATCTAGTACAATGAGAGTTTGTAAATGAAATACCTTAAGTCCAATTGACTTTAGGATGTAAACACTTTACTTTGATTGATTCATTTTATTTATAACAAACCGATTATTTTAGTTAAATTATTAATTTGACAAATCAAATTAACAGAGTACGTAGATTCAAGAAATTGTGATTGTGAGATATAAGTTATATATGATTAAATTTGTGGTCGTAAATGATAACGAAATACAGATATCGTTATTATAGTTAGACCAGCATATGTACCATTTCTTACTTATAATGTGAATAGTTGATCTTATAAGTTAAAATATAGTGACATTTAAATAGACGTGCGGATGCTCTGTATATAGAGCAAAATATTGGAAACACGCTACACAAATTCCACATGGATAACTATCTCAATTTCAGTGGTTAATCTCTAACATTTTACAGTGGAATTAATCATTAGACCTGAGGTTATTATAGTACCTTAGATGAAGATTGACATACTTTGGTGATATTAGATGTTGTTCTGCCAAGAATCACTAATATGACATTATTCGAGTATGACAAGAATCATATTAAGGTTTCAAATGATCAATAGAGGATTAATCATTCTTAGATAGTAAGAGATCATGACCTACATTTTATCCCCTTAATTTGATTTCAAAATCTTTGAATTAAGGTGAGTTCGTTAGTCAAATAGAGTTTCGCGTAATTAACTTAAGAGCGGCACAAAAAATAATATTGACATGTCTCCGTATCTTATGATTGATTAGGTTATATTGACGAAGGGATTATAGTTTCATGGTAGTCAAATAAGTTTGATTTTGTCAAATCGCTTGAAGTTTTTATCACATGTATCGCTATGACGAATTGCTAAATGTCAATCGAGGACGACAAATGTAAATTAATTAATCTAGTGAATAAATGATAAATTAAAATGAAGGTTTTAGTTTATCTTATTATAGTTAGATCAAAATAATAATTCACATCGTTTAGAATCGTGATTGGGAACCTAATATGTCACACAAAAGGGCAAGAACTAAAATAATAAAATTAAAAATTAATTAATTGACTAATGTAAGACATCTGTGGAATTAATTAATATGGGTTGTTTATTAATGGATCAAGATCAATTAATTGGATTAATTAACTAATGGGCCAACTTGTGTTAATGATTAGGTCTGGTCTAATTAAACATCTTAAAAAAAAAAATTTAAGGTTAGAGACAACACACTTGAACCATTCCTATTCTTGCTAACATGATAAAAGAAAAGATCCTTCATTCTTGTTCCCTCAATGTGGATTACAATTAGAGGCTGAACGATTCGATAGATGTGGTGTATAGTGATCGTGATTGATTGTGTTCAGGGTTCACATAGAAATGGAGAATTTGCTAAAGTAACATTCTAATCACAGTTTCTATCTAAATACAACGACGATCCTTAAAAAGAAATAAAAATTATTTTAAAAATTCCACTATACATATATGTAGATTCCAACAGTTAGTTCCTTATTGACCTTGATAGTGAGGCTGGAAGAAGCCTGTGTGAGGCATGTTTTGTGGGCATTCGTACTCCCCCTGGTGCTTGCATCTAGTGGAGAAGTTTTTGCATGAAAGTTATTTAGTTGTTCCTTGTTCCTCATGTGGGCATCATGTTAGCCATCTTTCTGGTGAGGGGGGAAGCAACTCTTTCGTCTATTAAGTTATATCGATAGTTTAGGATCTCTTCAATTGACATAACTTCATTTATAGAAGCCTCTCTTGTCGATATTTTGTGGGTTAACATCATGTTCTTCAATTCTACTCATGTTTTATGGATCAAAATACCTCTCATTTTCTTCAAAGGGTAAACACTTCAAGATTTTGCCCTTCACTTTTTCAAGGATATAGGACTCAAGTTGGAGATCTTGGGTTGATTTCTTCAAAGGTTTCATTTATTCTTTCTTCAAGAGTTACACTTTTTCAAAACAGAAGAATGTGGGTTTTCCGTTAGGCATTTTCTTCATGAGATAAACTCGTGGTTAAAGTGTTTTTTCTATAGACGTTGTCAATATGTTGATCTTGAAATCTTACGGGACCATGCTTTCAATAGATTTCAGTTCACGTGCATGCCTATGTTACCTACACACTTGAATACACATGAGCTGATGAGTACGAGAAAAGGTAATCTGAATACTATAATTAAATACCAATTTATCAAAAACAAATATTGATCTCTACATTATTATGATGATTTTGTTTTTGTGTGTTTATTTCACTAAACAACTTGAACTTAGCGTGTTCCTAATGAGTTATTGTTGTAATTATGTGCAAGGAACAACTACAACCAATTATAATAATTGCTTGGACGAAAAAAACCAAAAAAAAAAAAAAAAGAATATCTTATGTCCATGTGGAGTAGCTAAGCCCATAATAGACAAAGAGGGAGATTTTTATCTCTAGCTAGGTATTATGTGGGTTGGTTATATGAAAAAAGTTGAAACATGAGGATCTTAATTCAAACCGATATAAGGTTGGTGTTCCAAAAGAAAAATGTTGGATTTTTTAAACCCAAATTAGGTTGGATTTTTTTGATAAAATATTTTTTCTTCTTTGCACGTATTTTTATTGAAAAAATATTGTTTCATTTATTTCATGTGATTTTTTGTTTTATTTTCATCTTTGTGGTATTTCTAAGATTTGACATCCACTCTTATAAATATTAGATTCTTTTCACAAGTTTTATATTACTGAAATATAGAATAATTGTGTAGATACAGTTATTGTATTTGTTTTTTCCATATTAGTCACTGAATAAAATACTATGTTCCTTTGTCAATTAATTATTTTACCTTTTATTTTGTTATTTGTTTGCGATCATATACTTTATATACTTCATATCGTGTCATATATATTACATTGATCCGTTTTATTTCGCAATAAGTGGTATCTGAGCTATTGGTTGTGATTTGTTCGAGATTTTTGTTATTGATGGCAGTCTTGAATATGAAAATTCCGCTCTTTGATTGAAATACAAGATTTTTGTTATGGCAAGTAAATTTGATGATGCATATGGATTTTGATGAT
Source organism: Fraxinus anomala (assembly GCA_903798345.1). Lineage (NCBI taxonomy): Eukaryota > Viridiplantae > Streptophyta > Magnoliopsida > Lamiales > Oleaceae > Fraxinus > Fraxinus anomala. The sequence goes on along the minus strand of CAIGRN010181746.1, from coordinate 5,372 downwards.
GCGTTGTTGGGATTTGACAAAATGTCCACAACTTGGATGACGGATGAAAAATAACGAAAGGATTGGAAGGGACTTTCACATATCCATCTTCATCTCTCTAACAATATTCTCCAAGACATTTTGAAGGAGAAAACGACAGTTACTTTATGGTTGAAGTTGGAGTAATTGTGCTTAACTAAAAGTGTGATAGGCAAATTGCATCTAAAGTAGATGTTGTATTCTCTTCGCATGGTTGAAGGCGGATCTTTGGAAGATCATCGGCTGTGTTCAAGGAGATCATTGTTGATTTAGAGACTTTAGAAGTAAAGTATCATAAAGAAGATTTAGCCTTAATCCTTTCCTGTTCGCTACCCCCTTAGTTTAGAGACACGATCTTATATAGTCGTGATACTCTCGTAATTGAAGATGCGTATGATGTCTTGTTTTCAAAAGTGAAGATGAAGTATCTGGTTGGATCTGAGGTTAGAGATGGATAAGGTCTTGCTGTTCATGGTGATCGGAGAAGAGTTAAGTCGATGTCAAATTTCAGCAATCAGATTTGTTATTATTTCAAGAAGAAATAACATATTATGAGGGATTGTGACAAATTGTAGAACAAAGGTAATTTGACTGTAAATCATGGGAATCAATCAAATACTTCACACGAGACCAATATAACTAAGAACTATTTGAGTGATGGAGATATTTTGACGAATTCTAACGTAGAATCTAAACCTGACAATGAGTGGATTTTGGATACAGCTTGTGCATTCCATATGTGTTCCAATCGGGATTTGTTTGAAACATATGAAACGATGATGCAAAGTGTCATTGTCATGAGTAACAACGAACCTTGTCGGATAGCTAGTATTGAAGCTAGTGGATGGAACTTGTAAAATATTTGATCACGTTCGATATATTTCAAACTTGAAGAAGAATCTCATCTCGTTGAGTACTTTTGATTCAAAATGGTACACGTTCTCTAGAGGAGGTGGAGTCTTGAGGGTTCAAAAGGGTGTTCGTGTTCTATTGGAGGGACGAAAAATGTTCCAATTATACATCTTGTAAGGTCGGGCAGAATTCATGAAGAAAAGTCAGCATAGGTTTGGTACCATGATGGAGATTCATTTTGGTACTGTACCTTTGGGATTTGGTTCGGGGTTCATATTGAAGAATACTACTCGGTCAAGTTTGGAGGATATGGGTAATTCCGCTTTGTCACGATTACCTACGATTCCATCATATTCAACTGCTAGGGATAGACCCATTGGAATAGGTACGTGGATGTTGATTCAGTCGTATATAATTTTTAGCGTTTTTGAAGGTGTTGAGACTAGTCGAGGTCTTTTATGAAAGCATTGAGAGTTAATTCTGCTATATGGTGTGCTTTAACACTGTTTGGTAATTTTTAATTTTTTGTGAATTTTGGAGAACTCGATGTTTGGGTTTACCTGTGTTGGATACCATGGAAGAGGAGAAGTATTTTTGTGTTGGAGAAAGTTTGGTTATTGTTGAAGAGTTCGAATTTTACGTTGCAGTCGGATTTATTTTTTCAGGTGGAGAAATCTTGGAGCTTCATTCGCTGTATCAGAATTTGTGTCAATGTGGAGATTGCTAGATTTTTTTGACCCAATTTAGGTCGGATTTTTTGAGAAAATATGTTTTCCTTTTTGCACGTGTTTTTATTGGAAAAATATTATGAAAATATTGTTTTCTTTATTCCACGTGATTTTTTATCTTGTTTCCATTTTTGTGGTATTTTTAGAATTTGGTATCCACCCTTATAAATACTAGACTATTTTCACAAATTTTGTATTAGCGAAATATAGAATAATTGTGTAGGCAAAGTTATTATATTTGTTTTCTCCATATTAGTCAATTGAATAAAATATTTTAGTTCTTTGCCAATTAATTATTTTGCCTTTTATCTTATTTGTTTGTGATCATATATATATATATATCCATTTTATTTTCCAACAAAAATGCACCCGTAGATAAGGACGAGAGATTTTTTGGAAGAGAATCAAGAGGCTCTCGAATTTCCTAATGATTTTTTACTGCTTCCTTAATTGTATATATATAAGCATATGTTTGTCTACCATTATAAAGTGAAAATGAGTTTTGGAATATTGAATTTTTTGAGAATGTATGGTTAAAAAGTAAAAAAACAATTTTGCTTTATGTGCAAAATATTATATTGTGAGAATGTATGGTTGAAAATAAGTTTGAGAAATAAAAGAATTTTGAAATAATGGTAGACATATAATGACTAAGGGTGTGTTTGATTGCGAGCATGAAATTTACATAAAAAGAAAATAAATTTTAGGTAATTCAATTGCCTAGAACTTATTTGTATGAAAATTATTAATTAAATATGTTTGATTAATTTAATTTTCAATTTAGAAAATATTATACTTATTCATTTTTTATTAGTGGGTGGATGAGAGAGTAGATAGATAAGAGAGAGAAAGATAGAGTGAATTCTTTAGAAAATAAAATTCTACTTCTCCTAAAGAAAATATTTTCCTTGATTTTGAGGAAAATATGGTCACATAATCAAAAGTTGAAAAATATTTTCTATAGAAAAATTGTCAATCAAACAGCACAAATTTAGGAATTTGAGTAAAAAAAATACATTTTCCATGGAAAATGTTGGTAATGAAATGCACCATAAGTAATTTTTATATAAATTAAAAATTTTCAAGCCCATTCAATCTGGGTCAATATCCCAAATTTCTTGATTAATTGTTAATCAAATTAAATAAGGGCGTGCTTGATTGTGAGTATGGAATTTACATGAAAATAAAAAAAAATTAGACAATTGAATTGCCTAGAACTATTTGTATGGAAATTATAAATTAAATGTATTTGATTGACTTAATTTTCAATTTAAAAAATATTATATTTGTCCATTTTTTATTGGTGGGTATATGAGAGAAGGGATAGATAAGAGAGAGTGAATTTCTTGAAAAATAAAATCCTACTCCCCCTAAAAAAAATACTTTTCTTGATTTTGAGGAAAATGTGATCACTTGACCAAAAATAGGAAAATGTTTTCCATGAAAAAAATGACAATCAAGCAGCATGAAAATAGGAATTTGGGTAGAAAAAAATATATTTTTCATAAAACATATTAACAATCAAATGCACCCTAAATATATTTTTCTCAGTGTCAAGGACAAGTCTAGCTTCTAAAAAAGACAAGTTGAAAGCACATGATAAATTAATAATTTAATTTAGGCTTATTAAAATTATAAATCTATTAAATGTAAATTAATTGGCATGTTGAACTTCTAGGTCACGAAAAAGATATTTACATTAATAAATAATTAAGATAGACATGATAATTACGAGAAACCAACACATGTCGTTACACCCTTCCTAGAGTGATTCCCTACAGTAGATTGACATTGTTTAGGAGTTAATACTTTTGTTTGACATGCCCTCGACATTGGGATTGTGGTAAGATAATTGTGGCTTGACACACTTACAAATTCTCTAGGTGTCAAGGTATTCTAATTTTGGTGACATCATTAATCTCTTGTGATGTTGAGTTTGAAAGAGATGAATTACGGTTAACACTGAGCTTGATTGATTCAATTATATTTTAACCAATCATTGTTCTTAATTGTTAGAGACCAGCAATAAGTTGGCTGGGAGTGTGATGATAACATGAAAAGGCAATCTGAATAATTAAATACCAATTTATTGAAAATAAAGATTGATCTGGATATTATTATACTGATTTTGTTTATATGTGTTTATTTCACTAAACAACTAGAACTTAGCTTATTCCTAATGATTTATAGCTGTAATTATATACAGGGAACAACTACAACCAGTTATAACAAATGTTTGTACCAAAATCAAATTGAGCATGGAACCCATGTGAAAGACTTAAGAGGACAAATAAAAAAAGGACATAATTTAAGCCTATGTGGAATAGCTAAGCCCATAATAGACAAATAGAGAGCTTTTTCACTTTCCAAGTATTAAGTGGGCTAGCCATTATTGGAATTTAGTTTAGAGAATAAAAATAAATTATGAAAAAGTGACTTTCATGTCAACTTCGACTAAATATTTGGATTTGATTCAATAGTCAAATTATGAATATAAATAGACTAACTTTTTCTACTCGTCAAGTAGATCATCGTGGTATATTTGAAATCTCAAAACCAATTCCAAATGAATGAGAAATTGCGGTCCAAAGTTAGATAGAAAAGAGGATATACGGGCTGAAAAATGGCTGACTCTATCGCTCAAGAGATGAAGACTGTCACTCTAGCAACAGGCAAGCGAGATAAGTTCTAATGAAATGATGTAACTGTCGCTCGAGCCAGAGCCTAGTGATAGCTAATGTTGCGATATTTGGTAAAGGTTGTTGAGTTTGGGGTGCGACATTTCACTCATAATCTTTCCTCTTCTATATAAATGACCCATTATACGTCCATTAAGTATCACATATCATTTGCATTGAGCATTACATCAAAAATTCTTGCAAAATATTCTTTAAAAGTCATTCTAAAACCATTTTCGTGTAGAGAGAAATTTTCATTCTAAGTTCACTGTTACTTGTGGTTTGAAATGATTCCACCACAAGTTGTATCCGTGTATCTTGGGAGACAAGTGACGTAGTCCATTAGCACTGTTGCAGGGCAATATCGTTTTAAGGAGAAAGTTTTTTCACTTGCCTCAGATATCGTTTTCACTTTGTTTTTCTTTTTATCTTCTTTCTTTCCATTCTCTAGAGTTTAATTAGGCTCATTCGAATTAAAATTAAATATTTTCTTTGTCTGAACAACTATTTACATATACTTACATCCCAACAAACTTAGGACAATATTTCATTTGTTTTTGGTTGTTACATCATTTCTTAATCTTTGGAATAAGCATTTGTGTGCTATTCTCTTCTTTCATTATTTTGTACTTTGAACTTCTTTTTATAATAGGAATAATCCTGTTGAGACTACCTTGAAAACAACAAATGACATGAACCATGTGGTTTACCCTTTGACCATACCTATATCAAACTCTCACATTCCATATGGGTAAAAATCGAAAAAGTTTGCATGTGTAGATTTTAAAAGATGGCAACAAAAAGTATTTTATCTTACTACTTTAAATTTGGAAAAGTTCCTAAAAGAAAGAGCTCCTGCTATACAAGAAGGAGAATATAATCGTGAGTCGATTATTATGTTAGATGCATGGAAGCATTCAGATTTCTTTTGCAAATATTATATCTTAAATGGATTGGACAATACACTTTATGTGGTGTATAGTTCAATAGACTCGGCCAAGGATCTATGGAATTCGTTGGAAAAGAAGTACAAGACCGAAGAAGCCGGAACAAAGAAGTTCATTGTTTGTAAGTTTTTGGACTACAAAATGGTAGA